>JAASFL010000299.1:0-23635 GCA_023333735.1 Globisporangium takayamanum
ATCAAGCGTCCGAGCGACTCGATGCCCTAGATGGACGGTGGGTGACGACGATAGCAAGAACGAGCGAGCAAGTGTGTGCAATCGAGTCTCAGCCAGAGTGCGAGGCGGAGACTGAGTGACTGAGAGTGAGACACCCAGCTGTGTAGATGTGAGTGTGTACGAGTACGTTGTCCGTAGCAACCACTACCAAGAGCGAATGAGAGAGCTTGACAACGCTAACGCATCGTTTAAGTCTACGCTTTGGTCTGAGTGCGTCGGAGTACCTCCTCAGTGTGAGTATGAGTCTCCTGTGCAGTTAGTAGACTAGCCATCGACGCCGCGAATCGGTGGGAACACTTCGCTCGCTTTCGCTGCCGCCATCTTCTCTTCCAGAGCGCTCACAGCGCGCCGGAGCTCGTCGATCTCGTGGCGCTGCTGGTCAATCAGGGCATCTGGGTCGCGCTCAAACAGACTCAAGTTGTGCACAGCAGTGGCAGTGCTGCTACTGGTACTCCCGAGTGCCGCTTTCTCCATCTGGAGCGTCGCTTTCGACGCGTTCAGTGCACTCCGGAGCCCGTTGACCTCGCGAATGAGCGTCATGTTGTCAGCTCTTGCGCGCGTGTTGGCGTCCTGGTGCTGCGCCGCGTCGCGCGCGTACTTCTTCTTGAGCACGACGACGGACTTCTCGAGGTACTCTTTCTGCCGCGCGTACTCGTGCTGGATCTCGACTTCAATGTCGTTCGACGCCATGTCGGTCGTGACGTACTTCTTGTACAGCGTCGCGACTTGGAGTGTGAGCTCGTTTGGGTTCTGGATGTGCTGGACGCACTCGTACAAGTCACATTGGAAGCGGCGGACCCACGTCTGCTGGTCGCCGAGGACTTTCCGGTACTTTGCGATCTCATCTTGCATGTTATTGATGCGCTTGCGCTGCTCGCCGATCATGAGGTCGAGCTGCGCGTTGCTCTTGTGGAAGAGCTCGAGCTCGCGGTCCATCTCTTTGATCTGCTCCTTCATGTCGGTGATCTCGTTCTCGCGCGGCTCGATCTGGCGCTTGAGCTCTTTGATTTTGTAGTCGAGCACAAACTTGAACTTCTCGAGCTCCTGGTTCTTCTTCTTGAGGTCGTAGATCCGCTTCTCTTTCTCGCTAATCGTCTCGTCCCGCGCGCGGATCTCGCGCTTGAGCGCTTGGATCTCTTTCTCGAGCGTCTTGATCTCTTCGATCAAGTCTTTCTCTTTCTCGAGCAGCAGCTTGATCTGGTCGCGCTGGTCCTCGATATCTTTCTGCAGCGCCGAGAACTTCTTCATAATGCCGTTCTCGCCTTTGAACCGCAGCGTCGCTTCGCGCTCGGCCTGGAGCTTCTCTTCGTACTTGCGCTTGATGCTCTCGATCTCTTCGTCAACGTCTGCTTCGACTTGTGCGACAGTCTCGGCGTACTCGCGACTGAGCTCGTCTTTCTCTTCTTCCATCTGCACGCGGAGCTGCTTGTCTTCGTTCAAGCGCTGCTCAAAGTCGTCGGTCACGTCCGTGACGTACTTGTCGTGCGTCTGCACGAGCCGCGCTTGCTCGTTCTTCCAGTGCAAGCTCTGCGCTTCGCGCTGCTGCAGCACGTCTTGGTACTTCTCGACTTCTTTCATGATCCGGTGCTGGTACTCGGCTTCGATCTCCTGCATGTGCTGCAGGTGCTTCTCCTCCATCTGCTTGATCTTCTCTTCGTACTCCATCTCAATGTCGTTCTTGTCTTCGCGTAAGAGCTCGTACTTGTTCTTCTCGAGCTCGATCTTGTGCGTAAACTTCTCAGTCAAGTCTTTCAAGTTCTCGTTGTACGTCATGTCTTTCAATCGGAGCTGGTACTCGTTATGGAGCATGAGCTCGTCGACTTTGTTCTTGAGCTCGACCATGAGCGTGTTCTTCTCTTCGAGGTCGCTCTTTGTCACGAGGATCTCTTCCGCAAAGTGCGTCAAGTGGTGGAACTCGCTCGTGCCACTACCACCGCTAGTGCTACTGAGCGCACTACTGCCACCGCCGCCTCGGCTATCTTTCATGCGCGGTCGGCCCTCTTTGTCGTGGATCTCAAAGATGCAGATGCTCCCGTCTTCGCCAGCGGCAAAGAGGAACGCGTCGTCAAACGAGATCCGCAAGCGCGTGACTGGCGCACTCAAGCACTGGAACTCGATCGACTCGCCTGTGAGTGGGAACTTGAATGACCGCACGGCGCCAGGGCGATCTGACTCGGCCGTTGCGCCAAAGAGCATGCGCTGCGAGTTTGAGAGCACGATCTGTCCCAGGACGCTCTCGCAAATGAACTCTTTCGTGAGCTGCGACGACGGGAACTCGGTCTCTTTGAGCATCTTGTCACTCCCAACGGCGTAGATCGCAGTGCCTTCGCGATTGCAGAGCGCCGAGTAGTACGGCACGCCCTTTTGGACAAACTCTGCCTCGCGCTTCGCTTCGTCGAGCTCCCACTGGTACACTGCGCCGTCCATGCCCGCAGAGATGAGACCCGAGTCATCGGCGTTCCAGTAGAGACATCGGACTTTGCCGTTGTGGCCGCGGAGGTTCGCAACGAGCTCGCACGAGAAGAGCGAGAAGACTTGGATCGTATTGCCGTTCACTGCTGCGAACAAGTGGCCGCCAGTGCTGAACTGGCACTCGCGGCAGGCTTTGACAGCAAACTCTTTGAACGGCCGGATGTCGTCCATGAGGATGTTCATGAGTCGGAGCTTGTCAGCAAAGCCGACGAGCAAGTACAGCCCAGACGGGTGGCACGACACACTGTGGGCTTCTTCCGTGAACTGCTTCGCGACTTCGCAGCACCGGTCGAGGTAGTTCCACACGCGCACGGTCTTATCCAAGCCGCACGTGACGAGAATCGGCTTGCGCACACACACATCCATGCCTGTGACGTGCATGAGCCCAGTGTCGCTCGGTCGGTGGAACGACGACAGGACGTACTCGACGTCGTCGCTCTTGAGCGCAGCCGCCGCAGTCGCCATGTCGTCGCTGCTGCTCGAGACAAGTCCGCCAGCACTGGCACTGCTGCTGCTAGCGCCACTAGCCGACAACCCGCCTGTGGCGTGGTATTGGTACGGAAACGTGAGCAACTGGCCGCTCGAGAGCGCAACGACGACCGAGTCTTCGTTCGGACTCACGCAGATCGTGTGGACGTGTCCTGGGAACGCATCGACTTTGACTTTGCGCTGGAGCACGAGGAGCTCAGCGGCGTTCCGGTCTGCAGTCGACGCGGTCTCAGACGCGAGTGCGTACATGTACACGGTCGTGTCTTCGAGGCCGCAGAGCACGCCTTTCGATGTCGAGACGATCGAGTGCACGCCTTTCGTCTCACCGGGTGACGCTGCGAGGCGCGTGACAAACTCGCCACCGTGGAAGAGCAGGATGTCACCAGCTGCAGTGCCCGCGAGCATGTAGTCGTCGCGCTGCTTGATCCACGTGTGGCACAGGAACGTATGCGCGTCCATGCGCGGACTCGGCATTGGTCGGAACGCGTTCTCGAGGACGCGGAAGTACCGCACGAGGTTCGTGCCAACGACGCAGATCAGTCCAGGGTCGACATTGCTGAACGAGCACGACGACACGACCAGCGTTGCGTGGGTCCCGTCGCCACCAGCACCACCGGATGCACTTGCATCGCCGACAGTTGCAGTCGCCGCACTGCTGCTGCTTGCACTGAGCGAGAGCATGGACATGGTCGAGATGCCGGCCATCGACCCGCCGCTGACGCTCCCAAAGTGGCCAGTGCTCGCGCCAGCACCGAGCATCGCGGAGCTCGGAGCAGGATGGAGCGCGACGTGGAGCGGACTCTTGATGCTCGCAACAGCTTTGCCTTTTGACCAGTTCCAGCACGTGAGGATCCAGTCCGGCGCGCCGCCTTGTGTGAGTAAGAGCTGGTTGTCCGCGCTGAACTCCATGCTCACGTAGCATCGGCCCTGCGTCTCGGCGCTGCTCAGGACTTTGCGCTTCTTGAGCGTCTTGAGGTCGTAGATGCTCACGAGACCGCGGTCACTTTTCTCCGCCACAGCGATGAACCGCCGACTCGAGGCGATCGCAATCGCAGTGATGCCCTCGGTGTTCTCGGTCCCAGTGATGAACTTCTGCCGCTTCTCGTCGACCGAGTAGATGATCATGTTGTGTCCCGCAGGGTACGCAATCGCTTGGTCGTCCACGTACACGGCATTGCTCGCAACGTCGGCTTTGAGCCCAAAGATGTGTCTATGAACGCATGTCAAGTCGCAGCAGCACCATTGGTGTCAGTGTCGCTGTGAACATGAGGAGCTCTCATCTCGATGAGGCAACTTGTGCGTGCCGTGGGGCTACATGAAGACATACCGGTGGATCAAGTTCACAGTCGCCATCTCGACTGCACACGCGTGCACACACACAACGTGAGCGAACACGGCAGCGAGCTCAGTGTGCGCGCCGCAGCACCGATCGCTTCTGCGTGGCCAGTCTCTGAGCCGTTTCGCTGCGTCGTTTCGAAGTGCGCGCAGCAAAGGCAAACCAAGCACTGACATATAGTCGAGCTGCTATGCGAGTTTGCTCCAGCATTGCACCGCGTGTCGTGCACAGCGCAGATATGTGTCGCTCAACCACAGTGACCACCGAGCATCAACACCAGCGTCGAACATGGCCGAGATGACCAAGATGATGCTTGTACATTTCATTCTGAAAACACTTCACACAGCGACGTGTCGAGTCGACAGTATTGAGAGAGAATGGCGAGTGTGTGCTCGTGTGGTCTCGTGTGGCACCTCGACACCTGGACGGCGTCCAACGATGACGATGATGATGACGATGGTCGGGAGTCCTCTCGCATTTGAACACTCACCACCACTTGCACATTCTCTCTCTCTCGCTTGTTCTTGTTTGCTCGCTCGCGTGCTTGTACGGATCACATCAGAATGCTTGCGCTCGAGCTCGGAATGCTCGCTCGCTCGATGACATCAAAGCAGCGCGCGCTGGGTACAGGTCAAGGCGAGAACAGGACATCTTAACCCATTGCACATTGCACATGACGATGGTCTGGTACGCGTGAGGACTTGAGGTCGCGAACTCAACCCGACCTCGACAGGAATCAAGCGCACCAGACGGTGTCCAAGACGTCTGGTAAACCAAACCGATTGTTGTCACATCTTCGTCCTGACTTGCTCTCTCCAGTGCTGCTGTTTTTGTCCTGTTGCTGTTGCCGCCTGCGTGGTCTTGCTTCTGAGTCGTTCTGACTTGTTTGTGTATGTCGCTTGCTTGGTTCTTGCTGGCTGCTGCTGCAAGAGACGCAGGCGCCTGCACCTGGATGCTCGTGCGCAACGTGCCATCAGCCGGCGGCTCTGTTCTCTCTCCCTCACGCAAATGCAACAAGCGCTCAGGAACGTCGCTTGCAAGGATCCTCTCCGTGCGCCGGAACGCTCCGAGATCAGCGCTGCACTAGCATGTATGCTCTCCACCACCATCAAGGCGCACCCAAGGTCATGCACGAACCAACCACACAAGCACAAGCACGAGTCGTCGATCGATCGGTCAGGCACAAGCTCACTTGTTCAATTAAATAGGCTAACTCCTGCTGCTATGGTGCTATGGTACTCTGGTGCTGGCTCGTGCCTCAGCTCTCTGTCTGTCTGACTGACGGTGCGGCGCACGCAGCGGCAGCAACAACGACACTGCTGCTGCTGCATCCCTCTTCTTCTTGCATGCGCGCACACGCGCCACTCGATCGGTCTCTAGCATACACGCTTCACTGGACATGGATCACTTGGTCGCTTGCATCACTTGCTTGCTCGGGACGGACGGACGCGGGTCTAAATAATCTGCTTGCGGCGTGCAATGCGCACGAGACTGATGCGCAAGAGCACCATTGCGAGTGCGCGCTGCTGCTTCTTCACGTGGAGCCACTCCTTGTACAGCGCCGCAAAGTGCTGCATGAGCTTCCGATGCGCCTCGGCGTGCATCTCGCGCGTCTGCATCATGCGCGTGAGCAACTGCGTTTCTTCTTCGCGTTCGACGAGGAGCTCCTGGAGCTCGCTCTCAATGTCGAGCTGCGCTGCGACGCAGTGCTTGCTGATCGCTTGGTCGCGCCGCACCTCTTTGCAGAACGCCTCGATCTCGTCGATGCGCTCGAGGCACTCTTCGATCTCCAAGCTGTACTGGTCGACCTCGTCGACCTCTTTCTCAACCGCTTTCTTCACGCGCAGCATGCGCTGGCGCAGCGACGACGACCGCGAGATGATCGCGCCGACTGCTTTCTCGAGTTCGCGGCGCGAGATCGTGCGCACAGTCTTGCTCGTGGACGACGTGGACTGCTGCATTGGTAGTGTGTAGTAGTGGCTTGTGTGTGTGTGTGTGTGCCTTGCGTAGTACGGATGAAGTTGGTGAATGGCTGGCTTGTTTGCTGCCGCTTTGCTCGAGTCGAGCGACTCTCGAGAGCGTCTCGAGCGACTTGCTGGACAACACAGCAAGCAGTCGATGCGAGAGATCTCATCCCATCGTTGTCCGTCGCGTCCCACTCCCGCCGCATCTGCACACCCACAGCACCCAGACTATACTTTGTTTCAGTGAGCATACTTTGTTCGAGTCACGGTGGGTACCAGAGCATGAACCCACAGCCGGGATGACCTGCAGCAATCGATCTCTCTCTCTCGCGGCATGCGCACTGTTTCGACGTGTGTACGTAAGTATTAGTAGATTCGACCTGCGCAACTCGATACTCTTGCACACTCAATCGAGCACATATTGTGACACAGCCATTGCTTCTGATTTGTTTTTTGATCTGACTTTGATCTGTTTTAGGTGTAGTGTGGTCCACATTTTCTACATTTCACATTTGGATGCGAGCTCTTTGTGTTCTTGTGTTCTTGTGTTCTCGAGTCTGACATCTTGCTTCTGCTGCTGTTGCCTTTGCTTGCTCGCACAGAGCTCGCACAGAGCTCGCACAGAGCTCGCACAGAGCTTAGAAGCGAATACGACTCGCACTACAGGAACGCGCTCGGTTACGATTGAGATCTCGCGCTCGCTTTGTTCCACGAAGCGTCGCAACTCGAAATACTCACAACGTGCTCATTGGTCGCTGAAAGGTCGAACGTAGTATGTTCAGCACAAGAGGAGCTCCAAACGGTCATCGTGATTGTTATCGTGATTACCTTGCTTGGTTGCCTCGGAGACCAGCACCGAGTGCACTTGGAGTGCCTCGAGTACTGAGAGCACTTGGGATTGCCTCTTGGTAGGTGCTGCTGCGCGGACAATCTCTCTAGCGCTCATGCACAAGCAGCGCGCAGTCGCTTGATCAAGCACACGAGGAACTTGATTGAATGACCATGACAATGACAAGCCGGGTGCGAACACGTGGCGCTCCATACAAACGTCAAGTGTACAGCTGGCGCTCGCTCCATCTTCGCACCGATTACCAACCTTGACCAACTTTTGCGCGCGCCGGATGCTGCTCCAGTCCCTCGGCCTCGCCTTGCACTCGCACTCGCAGTCACAGTCTTCACCCACGCAGCGAGCGAACAGCAGCAGCAGCAAATGCTCAGACACACATCAGAGAGCACACAGGTGCTTTTTGCGACCCGAGACGGAGCTGTGTTTGAATTGGCCGATGACCGAAATCGAACGACGTCGACTGTGGGTTGCAATTGCACGACGCGAGTTGAGTCTTCGCGGGCCGGTGAACCCACAAGCCCAAGGTGCACACTCGACACAATCGACTTGGAGGACGTTGTTCACGCTCGAGCGACGACGATTGCGAGCTGCGCGCATCGCTCGTCGCGACCGCCGCCAGTCTTACAGATATGAGAAGGCGACACAGAGACGCCGACAACGAGTTGGCTTCAACGTGTTCCTCCACTCGATCTTGGACGCTCGAGCAGTTCCGCTCGCATTCCAAGCAGTCGCACACGATCTCAATCACGATCAGGACGAGGACGACCATTCATTCCTCCATGTGCTCAAAACGAGTGCGCTCGATGCGACGGAAGAAGATCGCGAAGAAGCACTTGTGGGTTAGCTCCGCCACACTTCCGCCGCCACTTTTGCGAGCACGCTTCTGAATGATGTCATCCTCGAGGCAACACCAGCGCTCGCTACTTCCTTCCTTCCTTCCTTCGTGCTACTTCGAGCGCCGACACTCTAGGATATGATTTGGTGTCGTCAAAGCCAACGACGACATCATATGCTCGCCGAGCTGCCTGTTTGCTTGCTTGATCGCACGGTCCTTACCTCGCCACCATGACCCAATGCGAGCACCCCGATGCCCTCCACCAGTCTCCATCGACTCATGCACCACTTGTAAGCAGCAGCGCACATGAGTTTGGGTCTGGGATCTGAGCTGATCTAGATTAGCCCTCTATGCTGCGTGCGCTTGCGGCCGTACGCCGTACGCCTGCAATCGCGATGGCGACCGAGTTGGACGATGGGTGCACCGCGCATCTAGCGCACTGCCACGTGGACACTTGGGCACATCCAATACGATCCGATACGACGAAGGTGGTATGCCAATGCCTTTGCTTGGCAATGCGATCGTAGTCGTCAAGACATGCACATTGGTGCTTTCGTCCCGCGATGCAGTCGAGTTTCACGTGTCGATGGTGTCCAAGGCGTCGAGAGCTCGCCCGTACACTGCTTTCTCGACAGCAGCAGCACGAGATGGATTGGTCGTGTAGCGTCTTAGTCGCGGACGAAGCTACGAGCACCATCACGCAGTCGAACGGCGGCAACATCTCGCCCAGCGAGAGCTCAAGCACTTCGAACGTGTAGTTTGTATGCGGCACCTCGACGCCGCGCTTCCGCTCTGCGCCAGTCTTCCACAGACCGCTCACTACGATGCAAGCATGGTTCGTGTGAGTCGTCCATGGTTGCTGCGCCACGTACACGAGCTAGCAATTTGCTGTGGTGTCGTCACGCTTATGGCGTAGCAAGACACGAGGCAGCACAGCTTGTCTTGCAACACGCACATTGAGCTCAGCGCTCGTTGCTCCACAGTAAAACCCATCAATGGGTTTTATTGATTTTGACTGGCAAACACAAAGCAATTGCACAAGGAGCTGTTGGCCATCTCAATGGCGACGCCGCCACTCGTGACGTTCCGCGGCCATCGCGCGAGTGTCAATGCGCTGCTGTGCGAAGACGACAAGCGGCCGAATGAGTTTGCATCTGGCAGCGACGACGGCTCGTGCCGGCTCTGGGATGTGCGCACTGCGCGCGCAACGCGGTCAATGAACATCCGCAAAGCGCTCGGTCTCACTGCACCAGGCGACGACGCGAGCGAGAGCGCAGTGAACTCGCTCGCGTTCAGCGCAGCAGGCGACTGTCTCCACGTCGCTGCGAGCAACAAGGTCCTGACGTTTGACTTGCGGCAAGAGACGCTCGTGTTTGATTGCGCGAGCAAAGAGGTGCTCCAAGCCAACGACGACGAGATCAATGCGCTCGCGCGGCACCCTGGTAAGCAGGGCAAGTACCTCTCCGCACCCGACGACAATGGTGACATCCGCGTGTACGACATGGAGACGCATCGTTTGTACAAGACTTTGCGCGGCCAGCACGTGAACATCTGCAGCGCTGCGCCGTTCCGACCGAATGCGCCGTGGGACCTCGTCTCTGGCGGTCTCGACGGCTTCCTGCTCTTCTGGGACTTTTCACGCGGTCGCATGAAGTTCAAGCTCGACCTGAACGCTGGCGTGAACAGCCTCGATGCAGCAGATACGAGCGCTAGTGGTGGTGTGAGCCGGCTGTTTAACCCGCCGCTCGTACACGCCGTTGCGTTTGCACCGAATGGCAAGTCGCTCGCCGCTGGACTCGGCGACGCGTCGATCGCAGTGGTCGACTTTGCGTCCAAGCAGATCGTCCAGCGACTCAAGCACCACAGCGCAGCAGTCTCGCAAGTGCACTTCCCAGCGTTCCGCTCGAACGACTGGCTCCTCTCGTGCGGCAACGACGCGAAGATCTGCATCTGGGACTACCAACGCGCTCTCCAGCCGTCGACTAGCGACGATGTGGACAATTTGGACAATGTGGACAGCTCAGCACCGCCACCTGAGCTCGTGAAAGCATTTGGCGTCGCACGTGGTCCGAATGCGATGACGACGAGTCTGCACCAGCACCTCGTGCTCGTGGCTGACGTGAGCAACACGATCGCAGCGTACCCCGTGCTCTGACACGCGTGAGGCAATTGGAGATTCGCGACACTTAGACAGCCTGTCGAAATGAATGACCGAGACAAACTGCGTGCCATGAACACATCCATCCATCCATTCATTCATCCATTCATCCATTCATACTGAGGTCGTCTGGGATCTCTACGTCTTCTTCGGGTTCGCGACCGTGACAACGTGGAAGCGCGTGCCGTACGGAAGCCGGTACGGATTGAAGTCCTAGACACCAGTAGCAGTCGCAGGAGTAGGTTCCAATGTGTGAGAAAAATCGACAGACAGCTACATGAGCGCAACACATAGGACACGAGCGTACCTCTGTGGCTTGAAACGTGTCAATGAAGATGATTTCGCCGCAAATGTACGCTGGCGGCGTCTTGTCGCTGCCGTCACCACTGCCGCTTTGCATCGCAGCTTGGAGCGACTCGTTTGCGAGGTAGTAGTGCGGCGCACCGTCGTTGAATGCGACGTACGGGAGCTTGCCGCCTTTGAGGAAGAACAGCGCCAAATGGCTGATGTGGAAGCTCCGGAACGATATTCTCTGGTGCTGCGTCGCTGCTGGCGCTGGCGTCGTTGATGCACCAGCGAGCACGGACTGCACGGACGCAAAGCTGTTTGCTGCATTGCTGCTGCTGTTCGATGTATCGTGGCGTGGCGAGCGCGACGTCAGCACTTGCGACAGCGGCAGTTCGTCTTCAATCGGCGCGGGACTGAGTCCCATGGCGTCCGTCGCATCGCTCGACGACGACAGCGACGTCACAGTCACGATGTGGTATTGCGTTCCTTCGCGCAAGCAGAACGGATTCGACTCCTGTTTGTTCATCCGAGCGAGTTCAGGCGTCAGTAGTGTGCACGTGTGACGTGACGCTAGAGCCTCCAGTCCTCCACATACAAAGCGTACGTACCGCGGACGAAACGTAGTCTTCGATAAAGACGATGCACCCGAGCACGTACGGCGGATTGCTGCACCAGAGCGAGAGAGAGACATTGAGATGATACGAGACCGTGAGTGATGGTCATCATGATGGACACTGGTGAGTCCATGCGGGACGTACCGGCCATCGCGCTTGCACGCTGCGATCGACTCCATCGAGAGGTAGTAGTGCGGACAGCCTTCGTGGAACGCAATGTAGTCGCCAAACGGCGTCGGGACAAAGAGACCGACGCTGCCGCACGAAAAGCTCTTGTAGCAGATGCCCAAGAGCTCTTCGAGGCGATTGTCGTCCGTGACCCACTCCTTGCGCTCGCCTGCGAGCCACGTCGCGTCGGTGTCTGGGATGCTCTCGACAGGCGCAGCGACTGGCATGTGCGGCTTGCTCTCATACACTGTCGGTACTGCTGCAGTGTCTGTACGTTCGTTCAGTGTGTCGACAGCGCACTGGTCGTGCTCAGCGAGCGCTGCTGTTGCTGCTGGTGTGGCAGCGAGTGGCGGTGCTGGCGGCATGGACAGAGTTGGGGCGGCTGGCAAGTCGACTGGTGCTGGCACTGGCACTGCTTTGGTCTTCTTCTCGTGGAGCTTCTCTTCGAGCTCGACGTTGAGATTGTGGCCATCGAGCACCTTTCGCCCCACGTCTTCGTACTCGTTGTCGACGATCACGTACTCGTCACTGAATGCCGCCCAGTCGTCTACGAGAGGTCCAAGCAGTCGCAGTCGTAGTAGCGCACACAGTTTGTCAGTCAGATCGTTCATAGCACCATGCAAACACACAGACGCAGAGCTACGACGCACCGTATTCTGGCTGTTTCTCAGCTACGAGCGCTTGCTTTGTTCCCGACATGGAGCTCGCGAGATCTGTAGCTTGAGACGTATCCGTCGGAAGCGGCGGCAGCAAGAAGCTCGCGCGGAAGAAGTCGTCAAATGATATCCGTTCACGCGGATCGACGCGCAGCAGCGCTTCGACGAGCTCTTCGCACTCGGGCGACACGGACACAGTCGACGGCAAGCGCAAGCGGCCGTGGCGCTCAAAGTACCGCTGGATGTTCCGACGCAACGCCAAGTGGTTCGTTGCGTGGCAGTTGTCGACGACTAAGAACGGGTGGTCGTTCACGAGCATCTCGTACAGAATGATCCCAACAGACCAGAGATCTGCCTTTGCGTCGTAGCTCTTGTACTCGAGCAGCTCGGGTGCCATGTACAGTGGCGAGCCAACGACGCTCTCAGCCATAGAGTTTGACTGGAGCTCGCGCGCAAAGCCAAAGTCCGCTGTCGTATGTCCGTACGAAGGTGAGTCAGTCCGTCACAGTCAGCCACGCACAGACAGCAAGGGAACAGAGACGTACCGATCTTGAGCTTTGCTGCTGCCGTGTTCTTGGACGAGAGCAAGAGGTTCGCAGGTTTGATGTCGCGATGCACGACGTTCTGCGACCGGAGGAACTGCAGTCCCGACGCTGCGCAGAGTGATTGTCAAATCCAAGAGCAGCTTCAACTGCACAAGACTGGCAGACTATCACTGTATCGACGTACCGAGCTGTGACATGTACAGCCGCGCTTGCGCCTCTGTGAGTCCATTGCTCGCCTTCATGAGCGCTGCGAGGTCGCCGCCAGCGCAGTACTCCTGTTGAGTACAGTGTGTGTATGTGAGCGCACGAGCGTATTGCCATGCATGCGTTGATAGACAATCGCACGTACGAGGACGATGAAGATGTGGTGCTGCGACTCTTTCGTGCAGAGCAAGCGCACGATGTGCGGGTGGCCGTTCTCGAACTGCTCGACAGCGACGCGCATCGTTTCGATCTCTTTCTCAATGCTTTGGCGCTCGTGTGGACGTCGGAGCTTGTCTTTCCCAATGAGCTTCACTGCAACAGCTGCACCAGACGACAAGTTGATCGCTTTGTGCACCTGCGCACGTGATCGCCGCATACAAAACACAAGCAAGGCGGTACGTCAGCGCGCTGTAGGACAGAGGACAGCGAGCAAGCAAGCGCCCACATGTAGCAAGGAGTTTATGATACGTACCGTGCCATAGGATCCTCGCCCGATCGTCTCGACAAGACTGTCAGTTGTACAGGCAACAACAGTCGAGAAGCAGCAGCAGACAGGGGAAAGTGTGAGTGAACCGATCCATTTGAACAGACCAATCGGTAAGGAGACGGACGCACCGGAAGACGTTGCCGCAGACCGTGATCGTCTGCCCATTGCCGCTGCTCATCGCTGCGCTCGCGTCGGCTCGGTCGCGCTGTGCAGGACTCGCGCCAATGTCGTCGTCGTCACGGTCGGTCAAGACCTGTTGTGCTTGTGCTTGTTTTTTCTTCTAGCTCAAGTGTGCAGTCACATACAAATTTCAATATGAAAATGTGCTTATAGAAACATCGTTCAAGGTACAATAAACGTTGTGTTACATACGCCCTATACTCGGAAATATACGCACCGCCTTGACCTTCAACCAGGTCAGTGCACTTGTCAGGCTAGTCGACATGCGTCTTCGCTTGCGCTGCACTCATGTCCTGCGCGTCGCCGCCCAAGAAGATCTCTTCTTCGTCGTCGTCCTCACCGTCGTCGCCCTCATTGTCTTCGTTCTCAATGCCATTGTCGCCAAATCCGTTGTGTGGAGCGTCTCCAAACACATCCGCGCCTTCCAGCTCCGCGTCGTCGCCCTCATCATCGCCGTCGCCGTACAAATGGTCTTGCTCGCGCTGCACGTGCTCGCGCTGCTCGTCCTCTGCGTGCCGCGCTTCCTCAGCCGCCACCTCCAAGACGCTTGCGCGTGCTGCTTCGTCTTGGAGCTCTTCTGGTGTGAACACTTTTGGCTTTGTCTTCTTGCCACGCTTGTCTGCGGTCCACTGCCGCAGTTTCTCCTGTCGGAGCGCCGCCGTGCGCTCGTTCACGACAAAGCCAGCAAGCAGAAGGAAGAGGATCCAGAACACTGCGACTTCGTACTGCGACATGATGTACAGTGTCGGCGACATCGAGAGACAGGACTCAAAGCCCGAGCTCGTCGCGGTCACGGCTTGGAGCGTGCCGTAGATGCCCCACCACGCAAAGCACACGAGGCCGTAGAGTAAGTAGAACACGCGCACGGCGCGGAGACTCTTGATCGGCACAGGTCCCATCCAGCAGTACGCGTAGAACCAGATCTGGACGTAGCTCAGCACGACCGCGCCTTGCAAGAACGCTGCATGCGATCAATCAGTCATAGCCACAGCGCAGACCAGAGCAGGCATGTGAGACGACTAGCAGAGTGTGCACATATGAAGGAGATGTAGCGAGAGCGACAAGTTGATCGCGACGTGCACACTAGACGCACTCATGAGACTCGCATTGCACTTGTTCGTTGCAGCGTTGATGACCACGCCGCCGATCACGACTGTACTCAGCGCCACGCACACAGGCGCGAGCGGAAAGAGCAAGAGAATGCGTGTCCAGTACTTGGTATTCTCGCGCTCCATTACAATGCGCGTGGCGAGATCATAGTGCTGCGAACGCGGCAGCAGCGCATGGCGTCACGCCGCACCTTCGTTAGCGCACAAGCATTCCCATCTCAGAGCACAGATAGAGCAGCAGCATGCACACGCACCACGGGGTTCTTGTGCGTGAGCCGCGCAACGAACGACGTCGTGCGCTTCGGGTGCGTCTCGGTCGCAGCGATGTCGTCATCCATGCCAGCGTCTTTGGCTCTGCGTCACACCCTGCGCGGCCCCATCACTCGTGATATGCTCGCCATGTCGCGATCGATCCTGAAGCGTCGCGTGCAACGCTTCAACATAAAATTGTCGTATAACGAGTTGATGCGAGGTGCATCAGCGCGCAAAAGCGCGTGTGCCGACGCTCGCGAGTGGCAAGCTGGCACGCGCGAGTGAGCAGCACGCGTGCGTGGGCACCAGCTGGTCCCGCGAGCTGTCAATCGTGACATCACCTGTCAACAGAGCAGCATATGCATGCATTCAGACATCGTGTGTGTTTGAGTACCGGCTCCACGTGTACAGCCGCCTGCATCACGTCGATCATCGGCGCATCTCGCCTTTCAGTACCGCGAGTGTTCTTGTGGTCACTTGAGCGAGCGCGCGACGCCAGATTATGGAAGCGATCGCGAAACTTTGGACGTCGTGGGTTGGTTGTTGTTGTTTTCGACGCCAAGACATGTCGTAGCATGTCGTCGTCGCAGCAGAGCAGTAGAGCGTCTCGCAGGACTCCCATCAAAGCAAACGCACATGCTCAGTCGATTCGATCGATCCAGCAAGTGCAAACCTGAATGCGTGGCACAAGGTCGACGAGGTGGCCATAGCAGATGAGCTGTCAGAGGTGAGAACAGGACAATCACTCTGCGACTTCAACCCTTTTTCCGATTTCGGCGGCAACTACCACGAGTGCACTTTCACACTACAAATCGAATGCATGTATCGCTTGCGTCTGTTTTCGTCACATAAAGCTGTCGGGTGTCCCCATCGTAACTGTGATCTCCGCATCTTTAAAACTGTATGTCAGAATGGTCGTGGCGTTGTTGTCTTTCTTTCTTGTGCTCGTTCGCTTGTTCGCTCGCCCATTTCGTTGTTCTCTCTCGACTGTGCCCATTTCTCTAAACGGCGCAACGATAGCAAGCGACTCGAGACTCAACTCGCGCGCACTTGACCTCGACGTGTGAACGAGGCACGCGAACAAGAGACGCATTAGACACATCCAACACACATCAAGAGTCAAGAGAGCATGGGCCAGACAACGTCCGTGCAAGAAGACAAAATGGCCAAGCGCATTCGACAGAGCATGGGCTCGTTCGTCGACTTTGGCCACCACATCAAGCGCGCGAACGAATGGTACGCCATCGTATGCTCGTCTCGTGCGCACTTTGCTTTGCTTCGCACGCAACATGAAGAGCTTGTGAAGCTGACTTGTGCATGTATTGCTCCATGTTTGACAGGGCTCGCTTGTGTCCAACACCAAAGACATGCCACTTGGCGTTCCGCATTGTCGTGAATGACCGCATTTCAGCCGAGATCCTGCCGTATGTCTGGCGCGTGCGCGGCAATGTGAGTGCACTCACTGTTTGATACGCACTCGCTAATGCTCTTGACTGACGTTAACTTTGTGTTGTGCGTTGCTGTCGTAGGTGTCAGTCGAAGTCCGCAAGATTCGCCGGCGACCAGATCTTCAGTTGCCACTCGACATGGACGCGACGTCGACAATTGCACTGAACGACGCACTCAATCCAGAAGGCGAAGGCTTGGAAGCCATCGGACACGCCAAGGTCTTGACTGTCCGCCAGTTCTACTACGTCTTCTGCTTCTTGTCCGGTACGTGCTACCAAAAGACGATGCTGCTGCATACACCGCATATCAAAGACTGACAGTCGATGCGCTGCATTGTGCGGTCTCTCTTTTGTGTGTGTGCTTGAGTAGACATCAAGTCGTGCGCTGCCCACACAGTTCAGTTTCCAGAGCGCGTGAGGTGCGTGCTGGCTTTAGCTGTAATTGACTTGGTGTCTTGCTAGCACGTCCAGGAGGCACATGATCTAAGCACTTGTGTGTGTTGTGTTGAGCAGTGACATGGGGGACTCGGACTTTGACGAGACTGAGTGCCAGATCTGCATGGACAAGCGCAAGCAAGTCGTACTGCCGTGCACACACAGCTTTTGCCTCTACTGCTTCCAGCACTGGTGAGTAGCTGCAAGCAAGTCAGTGACGCACTGTTGAGTAGCATGTGCGCTGATACAAGTGTGTGTGCTACTGCGAACAGGAGTGTGCAGAGCAAGACGTGTCCAATCTGCCGATCGAAGATCGAGTGCTCGGAAGGGAGCGAGCTGTGGCAGCTGACGTCGAACGAAGTGGAAGACATTGGATCTTACGCAACCGACTTGGTCGCACGGATCTACGAGTTTCTCGAGAAGAAGGACCGATCCGAGCACAGCGAAGAGACGATCAAGCGATCGGCTGAGATCTATGCAGCAGCAGTGGCAGTGAAGCCGAAGCCGTTCACGAAGTTTGTGCGTGCCGAGTTGTTCCCGACAACGTTCCCGCTCGGCATTACATCGCTCTTGGCTGCTGGTGTGAGTCTCCCGACAGAGTTTGATGAAGATGTGTTGCTGGCGTTGGAGCTGGCGTCTGGCGAAGACCAGCACGCGGCGATGAAGCACTTTGAGCAGCTCCGCCGCGACCACGTCTTGGCAATGACGATTGCGATGGAGGCAGAAGAACACGAGATCCCTGAAGAGCTCTGACGCGTGCGTCGCGCAGCAGTATTTATCGCTGCGGCCGCAACTCGACCGCTTGAAGCGCAGATGCTGATGTCGTTGGAGCAGCAGCAGCAGCAATCAGCAACTGCGCGACAAGTGGAGGCAGTGGCAATACGAGACCTATGTGTGTGTGACGAGAGGTGCGATGAAGAGATGAAATGAGTGAACGTCGATCGTAGTAGTAGTGCAGCGAATGTAGACTAGCAAGTGACACGCGAGAAGTAGGAACAGCGTCAGCAAGCAGTAAGCGATTTCTGGTGATATCGTGTGTGCTGCAATGGATCTTGCATCATCAATGGCGTGATGTCCACACGACCGAGACGTTTGAAGTGACGTTTGAACGCACAGTCGAGTGCAAGGTGACGCCCCACCGCTCGCAGATAGGGCTGCTGAACAGCCCTATCCCGCAGCAGCATCCACATTTTTGTGACGTGCGTATAGCATTTTGTATGACGTGCGAGTAGTGAGAAATTCTGATACCATCAAAATTCCTTTTGAATTTTATTGACCAACATGGTCCACTGAAAGTACTTTTAGTTTTGCATACAAATACTTGTCATTAACAAAAAATACTTTCAGTGGACCATGTTGGTCAATAAAATATATTATGTAGCAGTAGCAGTAACAAATTTCACGAACACTAGAATGTGTGTATGTACAAATAAATACTGATCTAGCATTTTACTTCGTTCGTGGTGTTGACCACACGTATTTTATGTACTTTACACGAAATAATGCAAGTCTTCATTCGTTGCGTTTCGACGGCGTGCCCAGAATTTTTACTTTACATATTTAACTTGTTTTCAGTATGTACACCTGTCAAGATTGTGGTGCGCCTCACACACTTGAAGTTTGGCTCACACACAAAACACACAAAACACTTGCAGCGGTGGCTCTTGCGTTGCGCCGGATCGCTGTCGTCTTTGCCAAGCCAAAGCGCATTCCGCCGCCCACAGATCGTCTCCAGTCAACGCGACTGTCGTTCGTTGCTGCTCCTCCGCTTCTTCCTGTCACTCTCTCTCGATCTCTCTCGATCTCTATGATGCTGCGTCTGCGCGACTTTGGCCGCGTCGTGAGCTCGAGCGCACAGCGCCACCACGCGATCTCGCGCGCCATGGCGTCGCACGCCGGCGTGCTCTCGAACGCACCGTCGAACGTCCTCGACGGTCACCTCAACACCAAGTCGGAGCAGTACAAAGAGTCGGTCGCGCACATGGACGCTCTCACGGCCGAGCTCAAGGCCCGCGTCGCGAAGATCCGTCTCGGTGGCGGCGAAAAAGCGCGCGAGCGCCACGTTGCGCGCGGCAAGCTCCTCGTGCGCGACCGCATCGACTCGCTCCTCGACCGCGACTCGCCGTTCCTCGAGCTCTCGCCGCTCGCTGCGTACGACATGTACAACGGCGACGTGCCATCGGCCGGCATTGTCACGGGCATTGGCCGCATCAACGGCGTCGAGTGCATGATCCTCGGCAACGACGCGACGGTCAAAGGCGGCACGTACTTCCCGCTCACGGTCAAGAAGCACTTGCGCGCGCAGGAGATCGCAATGGAGAACCGCCTCCCGTGTGTCTACCTCGTCGACTCGGGCGGCGCGTTCTTGCCCAAGCAAGCCGACATCTTCCCGGACCGCGACCACTTTGGCCGCGAGTTCTTCAACCAAGCGAACATGTCAGCCGCTGGCATTCCGCAAATCGCAGTCGTCATGGGCTCGTGCACGGCCGGCGGTGCGTACGTCCCTGCAATGTCAGACGAGAGTGTGATTGTCAAAGGCACGGGAACTGTCTTCCTCGGCGGTCCGCCTCTCGTGCGCGCTGCGACTGGCGAAGTCGTGACGCCGGATGAGCTCGGTGGCGCTGACGTGCACTGCCGCACGTCCGGCGTGACCGACCACTTTGCCAACAACGACCACCACGCGCTCGAGATCACGCGTCGCATTGTCTCGAACCTCAACATCACGAAGCAGCCGAGTGTGTCGCAAGTGCCGATTGAAGAGCCGCTGTTTAGCCCTGACGAGCTCGGTGGCGTCATCCCCGTTGACGCGCGCAAGCCATTCGACGTGCGCAAAGTCATTGCGCGCATCGTCGACGGGAGCAAGTTTGACGAGTTCAAGCAGCACTACGGCACGACGATCGTCACGGGCTTTGCGCGTCTCTATGGCAACCCGGTCGGCATCATTGCGAACAACGGCATTCTGTTCTCCGAGTCGTCGGTCAAGGCCGCGCACTTCATTGAGCTCTGCTCGCAGCGCGGCATTCCGCTGCTCTTTCTCCAAAACATCACGGGCTTCATGGTCGGGAAGAAGGCCGAGCACGGCGGCATTGCAAAGGACGGCGCGAAGATGGTCATGGCCGTGTCGTGCGCCAAGGTCCCAAAGATCACGTGCATCATCGGCGGCTCGTACGGTGCCGGGAACTACGGCATGTGCGGCCGCGCGTTCTCGCCGCGGTTCCTCTACATGTGGCCAAATGCGCGCATCTCAGTCATGGGCGGCGAACAGGCCGCGGGTGTGCTCGCGCAGGTCCAGCGCGACAACTACGAGCGCGCGGGCAAAGAGTGGAGCGCCGAGGAAGAAGCGGCGTTCAAGCAGCCGACGCTCGACAAGTACGAGCGCGAGAGCTCGGCGTACTTTAGCACGGCGCGGCTCTGGGACGACGGCATCATTGACCCAAAGGACACGCGCAAGGTCCTCGGCTTGAGCCTCAGCGCCGCGCTCAACGAGCACGCAAAGGAGACCAAGTTCGGTGTCTTCCGCATGTAGACAGACTCACGGACAGCCAGAGACTGGCGTGTGCTCTTGACGCTCCATACACTTTCCACAGATGATGATGCTACACTCGTGCTCGTACGGTCGTGCTCATACTCATGCTGCTGCTGATGATGGTGTTACGGCACGGGGCGACTCGCATGAGCGCGCTCTTGCTACATCTACTGGCGTACGAGAGAGCGAGTCGTAGGACGGCGGAGCTTACTGGGTCGCAGTCTCCTCTTTATGGCCAAACACTTGCGCACGCACGCCGCGCTGGAGCTGGTAGAGCTGCGCCGTCTCGTTCGACATGTGGCACGCGAGCAGGAGGTAGTTGCGCGGCTTGACCATCCACGCAAAGCGCATGAAGATGAGACTGTACATCGACAGCGCTGGATGCAGCAAGCGAATGAATGGCTGTCAGTCAATGAGCCATTGACATTGAGCGTACGAGTATGAGTGTCGACAGGGAGCAGTCGGTCGCACCTGCCGTCATGTTGATCGAAATGATCTCAGCTGGCTTGCGCATGTCGTTCATCGCCTAGCGACATAGCACGAGCACAGTGTCGACGCATGTGAATGAGCACACTCAGTCACGAGGAGCATTCACGTAGAGCATGAGCGAGGGAGTGAGCGACGTACTGCGACGACAAAGCCCCAGTTCGCGACCGGTCCCCAAAAGTGCGTGGTCTTTGGACCCGTCGGGTGGTTGATAAACGTGCGGAGACGAGCAGCGAACGACATCTGCGCATGGGCAAATAGCGAGGGAAGCAGTGTCGAGTTAGTGGCAAGAGGGTCGACGACATGCAGACGCCAGAAGAAGCGCACACATGTCATCATCATCACCTTGGCGCGTGCTCTCAATCGGTCAGTCAGTCGTCAAGCGCTGCTGCTGTTCTCAGCGCCGCTCACTCGCTGCTTGGGCAATCCAGTGGTGTGACCCACACGACGCATTTGTCCCTTTCTAAACCGATCTGTTTGAAAACCGACTGTATAGTTTTCTTGGTTTTTCTATTGCATACAAACGCAACAGAGTGTGGTTTCGCGGCGTTTCGCGCAAATCGGAGCTGACGATGCTCATGCTCACTGACGTCGTCGTCGCCGCGCGCCATTGCCGCTTCACGACCTCGCACACGCAAGCAGCAGTTCAAGCAGCAGTTCAAGCAGCAGGTTCACTAGCACCGCTTCCAGCAGCACGAACAACGTCCAAACGACAGAAGTAGCACTACGATGGCAGAAGTTGATGCGTTGCGCTCCACTGTTGCTGCAATCGTCACTCGAACTGATAGCTCAGATGCTCATGAACTGTGACTGTGGTTGTCCGTGCAAGCGTCCAACGCGTGCTCACGGTGATCAGCCAGTGCTTTGCATTCAAGATCCCTCCGCAGACGTCTGCAGCAGGACACCGGTACGCCATTGTCACTGCTGCTGTAGTGTCGTGACAGATCGTGAGCTGTGTGTGCTTCTCTGCCATCGAGCACTCAGCAATTGACACGTTTGTTGTTTATTTGGTGCTGATGGACTCGACAGAGCGGACTCGTGGCCGTCAGAACCTGCGTGGACTGGTCGCCTCGTGATCTCGTCGATCGACGACAACGCGCTCATTGAGCTCAAGGACGCGACCACGGGCGTGCTCTTTGCCGCGTGTCCAATCAAGAAGGACGGACCACCTGCAGTGCAGAAAGGTCAGTGGACTAGCTGCTGCTACTGCTCTATCAATGGAGTTTGTATGACAACGAGCGTCTCTCACGTCTCCTCGTGCTCGACGTGCTGCACTCGACAGTCGTCGATAGCAGTCGGTACTTTGTGCTCCGCGTCGTGGACCAGAACTCCGGTGCGTACGAGCCGAGCGTGGACGCCGTTGACTGTGTTGTAGAGAGTACGGACCTTGCTGACGCACTGATGCGCAGGTCGCCACGCGTTCATCGGCATTGCGTTTGAGAACCGAAGCGATGCGTTCGACTTCAACGTCGCGATGGACGATTTCAACAAGTGGGTCCTCATCCAGAGTCGTCCTGCTGATCTAAGGCTTCAGAAGCAGTGAGCTGACACTTGGAGCTCGTTTGATCGTGGCATTGACAGAGAGCTCCAGCGCGAGCAAGTGGCAGCAGAGGAAGCGCTGAAAGCACCGACTGCGACGAAAGACTACTCGCTCAAGCAAGGCGAGAAGATCAAGATCAAGATCAACACGACGCGCAAGAGCCGCGACACGGGCGACGATGGCTGTGACGACAGTGGCTTTGATGCTTCGCCATCAAGTGGCAAAGCCAGCAGCAGCAGCAGTGGCGGCACAGCGGATCTGCTCGGGTTCTCTGGATCGCAGTACGTCACTCCATTGCCTCTCCTCTTGTGCATAAGCTGGTCGATTGATCAGTGCGCTCACGCGCGTTCTCTCTATTGCTGTCTGTCTGACTGCGTGTGTGTTACGAACCAGATCATCGGCGTCGACTGGCGGCTGGGAGACCTTCTAGCTCTGTTGTTGACCGCCCAAGCAGAGACGAACGCACATCATCTCTCCAGCAGGCGTACAACGAGCGCAAAGCTCTTGATCAACATACAACAGCTGCAGTAGCACATGCACAAACAGGAACTAAACAACGCACACAACACGACAATGACTACATGAACCAAGTCTAGTCACTCTTCGTCATTTGCTACCGAACTGGATGCTCGTCGTGTGGCTCGGTTGGCTCATGGATGGATCGATCGAACTGGACGAACCACTCGCAGGCGCAGACTACACATTCGAGTTTGCATGGCTCGACACCTGACGCAAAGCACCACAGCGGATGATGATCTGTGGAGGCAACGAGAGAGAGAGATCGCTCTCGCGAAAGCAAGCGAGACGCTCGACGATCGAATCCACAGCAAGCAAATGCTGTTTGCGACCCGACGTCACCAAGTCCTCTCTCTGGATGTCCCAGCAACAACGCGTACATGTGGCAGTTTGGCTGTTGTGCTGCTGCTCGTTCACTTGGTCGAGAGTAGGAACTATGAGCAAGTGCTCACTTTGCAAACCTCCGCGTCGAGTCGAGAGCCAACCAGCTAGTCAGCCAACAGCAGATCGACCACGTATCTATCGATCAAATCTCAAGCGAGTGAACACGTCGGTCATCGCAAGACTTCCAACAGCGCGGCAGTCATTTCGTCGCTCTTGTCAGCATCGTCGTCACTAGCAGCAGACCCAGACGCAGTACGATGGAGTTCTTCAAGCACATTTTCAAGTTCTTTGAGCACGTGGGCAAGTGGATCAAGAAATCGTTCCACAAGCTCACAAAGATCGGTCACTAGCACCTGCAGCAGCTCTCGCATCGCATCATTGCACTCAAGCAGCAGCGCTCACGACAGAAGTGACAGCAATGGTGAGTCGGCAAGCAGACGCACGTGTCAGGTGCGCTACTGACTGCTTGCTCCTGCTTGTTTGCTGCTGCTTGTTTGCTGCTCGTGGTGGTCTATTTGACTGACGACATCGTGTCGAATGAACCTCTGCACATGCTCTGCAGTTGCGCAGCACTGCAGTCAACCACTAAGCGCTCAAGTGTCTTTGTAGTTGCATCTGCTCCATTCTCAGTCGTGAGAGTGCTGCTCGCGTAAAGAA
>JAASFL010000300.1:0-23620 GCA_023333735.1 Globisporangium takayamanum
AACCCACGACCAGTGCAAGTATTTATACAACCGATGTGTAGAGTGGTCCACACTATATATGTCCTTGTTTAGATATCCCTCCACTCCTGCATAAAAGCATAGGCCACGGATCAATTTATATAGGCCACGGATCAGCACCCGGTTTTGATCATAGAGCAATAGTGATGGCGATGGTGCTCATGATGCGGCAGTGGCGCGTGCGCAGCAGCAGCTCGATTGCAGGACTGCAGACGCGCACGCAGTGGCTCGCGCGTGCATGCTCTTCATCGGCACCTGCGACGGATGCGAAAGGCAACGCGGGTGTGCGTGTGCGGTACGCACCGAGTCCAACCGGCTACCTGCACCTCGGCGGACTGCGCACGGCGCTCTTCAATTACCTCTTTGCCAAGAGCTCTGGCGGTCAGTTTATCTTGCGCATCGAAGACACCGACAAGGTGCGCTTGCAGTTTGTCTATCTCTGTGTGCACGATCCTGAAGCAGCAGCAGCTTCTGCTAATGATGATCAGCGCGCTGATGCCTGCTGCCGTGAACCACTGGACTGGACTGGACTGGCAGACGCGGCAAGTGGAAGGGTCTGTCGAAGCGCTGATCAACAGTCTCAAGTGGTGCGGCGTCGAAGAGGACGAAGGTCCGACGAAGGGCGGTCCACACAGTCCGTACATTCAGTCCCAGCGCCTCGACACGTACCAAGCGCATGCTGAGCGTCTCGTGGAGGTACTGTGCATCCATTCGTCTGTATGCGAGCAAGAGCCGCTCGATCGCCTTGCGTAGACGCCAACTCACACACCGCGCTTGGACGTCTTTGTGTGCAGTGCGGACACGCTTATCGGTGCTTCTGCACGTCCGAGCGCTTGGCGAACTTGCGCGCGTCGCAGACTCGCAATGGCGAAGCGACGATGTACGACCGCGCGTGCCTGGGGCTTGCACCAGAAGAGATCGCAGCGCGCGTGGCGCGTGGCGAGCCGCACACGATTCGCTTGAAAGTGCCAGAGGGCAAGACGGTTGTGAAGGACTTGCTCCGCGGCTACGTGCAGTTTGAGCACGCGGGCATCGACGACCAAGTGCTGATGAAGAGCGACGGGTACCCGACGTACCACTTAGCGAACGTCGTGGACGACCATGCAATGGGCATTTCGCACGTCATCCGTGGCGAAGAGTGGCTCCCGTCGACGCCCAAGCACGTGATTCTGTACAAGGCGCTCGGGTTCAAAGCCCCAGAGGTGCGTGTGTGCATCTGTCGCTGAACTGTCCTCTTGTTCGTCTGCTCTAGCACGACTGGACAGATGGACGATTGACTCACTCGCTGCTGTCTTATGCTGCTTGGGACGACGCAGTGGGCGCACTTGGGACTCTTGCTCAACGAAGACCGCTCAAAGCTCTCGAAGCGTCAGGGCGACGTCGCCGTCGAGGACTTTCGCGTACGTCCTTTGTTGCTTGCTCTCACGTCGCTCGCTGGTCAGGCAGTGAAGATCGATGTGCTGTATCATCCTCGGACTCACACTCGCGTGCGCTGTGGAACGAATGGAATCGCTCTCTGAACAGGACAAGGGCTTCTTGCCAAGTGGCTTGGTGAACTTTGTCGCGCTCCTCGGCTGGAACCCGGCGGGCGGGAACAACCAAGAGATCTTCAACATGAAGGAGCTCGAGCAGCACGTACGTCATTGTACTCAAGAGGGCGTCTCTATGCACTGTGCCGCATGAGCAGACAGTGTACAAAGCGTACTGACTGACACTTGTCTCCTTGCTTGCTTGCTGCAGTTCTCGCTCGACAACGTCAACAAAGCCGGATCAGTCGTGAACGTCGAGCGCTTGCGCTGGATCAACTCGCGCCACGTGCGCGCGCTGTTTGCTGACGACAACGTCTCGAGCGAGCGCAAGCAAGCTGTGCTCGACGAAGTGCTGCCGTTCATTGCGGCGTCGATCCCGCAAGCTGCAGCAGCAGAGAGCTCAGCGAGCGACTTGGTCGCGACGTTTGGCGTCTCGTACATCTGGAGCGCAATGGACTTGATGAAGGTTCAGAGACGCTCGAGGAGACCGAACAGCAGTTGGACAGCGAGTGCTGTGTAGACGTACTGACTGTGTGAGTGCTGCGTCGTCGTCTTATGCTAGGAACGCGTGAGTGCGCTGCCCGAGTTTGGTCCGCTCTGCGTGCCGTTCTTTGTCGACCCGGACCTCTCGTCGGACGACGCGCAAGCGATGCACGCCAAGTACATTGGCGACAGCACGGGTGCGTTGTCATGCAATGGTTGTGATGACGATGGTCGAGTACTTGGGTCGTCTCTGACAGCTGTGCATGCATGTGTACATGGCAACTGGCTGCGTCTCGTTCATGCTCTAGACGAGATCGTCGACGAAGTCATGGCGAAGCTTCAGGCGCTCGCTCCTGAGGACTTCACCCCAGTACGTCTGCACCTTACAGCTCGGCTCTCATTCACGCGGTCAGTCGCGTGACCATTCTCTCTCTTGCTCTTGTGGTCGCTACCTCACACACACAGGACGAGATCACAAAGACGATCAAGACCGTGGCCAAGAGCCGCAAGCTCGGCTTGAAGCAGTACGTATTGAGCATGACGAGCTATCGAAGCCGACTGATCTGATCGACTCACACACGTTCACTCGTTCTGGTGTCTTGGCTGCAATGTGCCTGTCTATCAGAGTGCTCATGCCGATCCGGTACTACTTGACGGGCATGGAAGTCGGCGCTGGACTCGGCGACACAATCAAGCTCCTTGGCCGCGACACAGTGCTCCGACGACTGGCGCAGCGCAGCAACTAGCGAGTCGTCCATCCGTCTTCTTCACTCGCTCTCTCTCTATCTCGAGTCTCTTGATAGAGCAAGTGCACATACCAGCAGCAGCAGCGGCCACCACCTCATAGATCGATCTGCTAAGAGAAGCAGCAAGAGCAGTAGCGACACGAGCGTCTTTGCAATGCTCAATGCGACGCAGTGTCGGTGGTTCGTTGGTGTACCCGTGTGTATGGGAACAGGTGAACAGTGTGTGTGGCGCGGTGCCAGCAAGAGAGAGAGCGTGCGAGCCAAGTCGCCGCCATCTACTTCTTGCGCGATGCAAACGGCTTGCGCACGACAAATGCGCCGCTCTTGGACGACGACGACGCCGCCGTTTGCTTGCGGCTCTGCACGACGCGCGTCACGACCTTCTGCGCACGCACCGCTGCGCGCGAGCTAAAGTTGCGCGCGACTTTGGCAGGAAGCGCAACGTTCATGATTGCGCTCTTTGCTGCTTTGCGCTGCTTCTTGCGCTTAGAGCTGCTGCTGCCAGTTGATGCGGCTTGCTGGATCGTAATGCGGATCTTCGACGCTTTGCTGCTGCCGCTCGCTGCTCGAACGACTTTGCGTGCTGGCACATTCGTCTTTGGAGTCGGCGTCTTGACTGCGCTCGTGCTCTTCTTTGTCTGTAAAGCCACTGGCATCTGCTGCTGCTGCTTGGTCTTCTTGCTCTTGTTCTTCGTCGACTGCTGCTGCACGTGCGTTGCGTTTGCTTTCGGACTCGTGACTTTGCGTCCAGCGTTGCGTGACGGCTGCTGCACAGATGCACTCGATGGCTGCGGCTGCTTGCTCTTCTTCGTCGTCTTCTGCGTCTTCTGGGCAGTGGCGTTCTGCTTGTTCGCAGCAGCAGAAACTTTCTTGCCATTCGCAGTCTGTGGCGCTGCTGTCTTCTTCTTGCTCTTCTTGCTCTTCTTTGAGCTCGCGCTGTTGCTGCTACTGCTGCTGTTGTTCAGAGTTGTTGGTGCTGGCGGAAGTCCGCGGTTCTTGTTTGCAAGTGCACTGCGGTTCTCCGCTTGCTTCTTCTTTGTTTGCTGCTGCTTCTGCTTCTGCTGCGTCACTTGTGCTGCAGTCGTCTCCTTGATCGACTCGTGCTTCTTCTCTTTCTTCTTGAACTCCTTCCGGCGCTCTTTGATCAGTTCGTCTGCATTATACGCAACAAGACCACTTGTCAGTCAACGCTGCCTCGTTGCTTGCGATCGCACACATGACAGACACAAGTGGAGCAGAGGACGCACCGAGCGAGAGTTCCAGACGTGCTTCGACCGAGAACGTCTTTGGGCTGATCGAGCCGCTGAATGGCGGAATCGTCGCGACGCCAGTAGCAGAGGTTGACGTTGATGGCACTGCGATCGAGCTCACAGACGCAGTGCTCATGGTGGTGGATGGCTGAGAGAAAGAAGACGAAGAGGGAGCTGCGCTTGCGAGCGGTCGAGACACTGACGACGTAAGCTGGAAGCGGCGACTTGGCGAGTGCGCGTGATCTGCTGCAATGCAGAACTCGAGAGCTTCCATTTTCGTGTGCCAACCGTCACGCTACATTTTGTCCAAACCGTATATACAAACTCAAGTATACATTGGACAAGAGTTGTAGAACGATTTTTCAATGATTTTATCGAAAGATTTGTTGCCTTTTTGTGTGAGTGTTGGTGCGCGACGGCGCTGTTCTGCTGTGCTTCATGGGCAAGACGACGAACTCAGGGCTGACCGTCCGAGGCATCGAGGAACTCGAGGTGCGAAGCGCGCGCTGCGAGCTGCCAGTGCTCGCGCAAGTGCGCTTCGTTCCAGAACTTGGTGAGGTGGCGCTGGCCCGAGTCGCACAGCACCGTGACGATCGTGTGGCCCGGACCGAGCTTGCGCGCTGCTCGCACTGCGGCGACGCAGTTGAGCGCGCTCGAGCTGCCGACAAAGAGCCCTTCTTCGCGCAAGAGGAACCGCGACATCTCGACGATCTCGTCGTCGGTCACGAGGAACGCGTCGTCGATCTTGGCGCAGAGAAAATTCTCTGTCAAGCGGTCAATGCCGACACCTTCAGCGATCGTGTCGTAGCTGTGTGTATGAGGGTCGAGGGTGAGCAGCTGTCGTGTGTGTTCGTGTATAGCCAGCAACAAGAGCGAGAGAGAACAATGGACGTACCGGTGGCGACGCACTTTTGCTTCAGCTTGCTGCGGCGTGTAGCAGACGTTGCTGCGGACCTGCGATGCAATGCGCGTGCGTTGAGTGCCTGAACACAGCGGCGGAAGCCACGCACAGCTCATGGCAGCAGCAGCAAGTCGTACCTTGTTGTACAGGCTCGAACCTGGCGGGTCTGCGAGGAACACTTGGATGCTCGGGTTCTGCTCTTTCAAGTACGCCGAGACACCTGCGATCGTACCACCCGTGCCTGAGAGCAACACACGCGTCAGTCCTCATCCACACATCTATCGACATCTACAGCCTCACATGCTCATCAACGCAGCACACACGGCATACCAGAGGACATGACGAACGCATCGAGCTGTCCGTTCGTTTGGTTCCAGATCTCTGGTCCAGTCGTCGAGTAGTGCGTCTCAAAGTTCGCGGTGTTCTCGAACTGGTTCGCAAAGAAGCCACCTGACAAGAGAACGAGTGGCGTCACGCGTCATGACAGTGTGAGAACAAACACAGATACAGCTCCAGGTGTGCACGTGCACTGTGTCGACATATACGCACCTTCGATCGCTTTGGCGCGGCGCTTCGCTTCGTTCACGTAGTGCTTGGCGTTCACGATCGACGCTGGCTTGACGAACTCGACGTGCGCGCCAAACTGCTCGAGCAGCTGGCTCTTCTCCTTCGCCTGGTCGTCTGGCATCACAATGATGCACGAGTACCCACGTGCTGCAAGGTCCAGTGCGAGCAACGTGTCCATTCGGTTAGTGTGTATACTTCGATGCAGACCGATGCGGTGGGATGTGCGATGACAGTGAACAGACATGCGCACACACCTCGAGCCACGAGCGAGAGGCTGATGCCAGTGCTGCCAGACGTGCCTTCGACAATTGTGCCGCCTTCACGCAGCAAGCCGCGACGCTCAGCGTCTTCGACAATGCCCTTTGCGACGCGGTCTTTCGAGCTCCCGCCAGGATTCAGGAACTCTGCTTTCGCCTGTGCAGACACACGTGCGCAAGTGTCAATAGCTCTATGAGTTGCTGAGCTAGCACACTACAAAGCAGCAGCACTGGACGTGCAGCACACGTACGAGGATCGTGCAGCCAGTGGCTTTCGAGAGACTCGAGAGCTCGAGCAGCGGTGTGTCGCCAATGAGACCTGTAAAGCCATGCTTGTACGCTGGCGATGCGTGCTTGCGCTTTCTGTGCACGTCGGCAGCAGCAATTGCGAGGTCACTGAGCTTCCACAGCGAGAGCGTCGTAAGTGCGAGCGAGAACGTCCAGGACCAGAGCGACGCACTCCAGTGTCCATGCGCCATTGTCGTCACGCAGCTCGCCTTTCAAGTGATCGATCTGCGCGAGTCAATGAAATCGTGCCTATGTTTGTAATTTTCGCTTTTTGTTGTTGGTTTTTTCACTATCACAGTTTTCTGTCTGTCTTGACTGTCCATTTGTGTTGGACACACTGCTTGCTCTAGCATGAAGGCTCATTGGTCTCAGGACGACGAGAGCGTCGCCATTGCACGCTTGAACGCTGCGCACTGCGCTAGCTCAAAGCCCAACGCCAGCACTTGGCTAGTCACACAAACAGCGTTGGCAGAGATCGAGAGCAGGCATGTCAGCCCTTCAATCACAGTGCAAGAGCTCCAGATGCAGTAAACAGTCCAACGCACCGCTGCATCTCCTCGAGGTCGAGACGGAGCTGCATGCGCATCTTGTCAGTATCTGAGATCGACGATGACGCGCCGACGGTCGCAAGACTCGACGACGCATTGCGCTGGAGCTTGCGGCTCTTGAGCGACTCCTCGAGCTCCTGCGCAGACTTGAGCAGCTCTGTCGAGAGCGCGTCGTAGAGCTCGCACACGTCGTCGAGGATCGCGCGGAAGAGCTGTTCGCGAAGCGCGCTTTCAGGAGCAAAGTGCACGCCCCAGCGACTCACAAAGTCGCTGAGTGGACTCACAATACTCGCGACGTACGACGACGGCGCAGTTGGCGGTGGCTTGTTTGTCATCTGGTACTGTCCTTTCACAGTTCTGCAGCAGCAGTAGCACAGAACGAGCGCCCAAGCTTCGTCAGTCTCTCTATCTATCGCTTCAGACTCAAACACTCTCGTTATGGGGCATGTGACGATGTCGATAGAGACGCACCGGAGCGCTGGAAGCACCTTCTTGCACTCGTCTGCGACCAGGATCGACGCTGCAGACCAGCAGCTCGTTTCCATAGCTTCGAGCGACGCAAGCGGCTGTCCATCACATCAATCACCGCCAGCAGTAGCAATAGTCTCAGCTGTCAAGCGTACTGGACTCACCGTCCACTCCTCTCTTGAGCAACGTACGTACCTCGTGAAAGAACTCGCGCACAAAGTCGTCGCTGCTCTCGACAAACGGCGCAACGCTCTTGGAGACGAGCGGGCACAACTCACTCGCAAACTACTCACAGTACAACATCGCAAGTGTCAGTCGTCAGCGAGGGATGGTACTCGACTAACAATGTCTCCAGTCGGAAGTCTCCAGTCAGGGCCAGGAGCCACGGTCGCTCGTACCTTGTCGCGCAGCATGCGAAAGTCGCTGCCAGCACATACAATGTCCTCGTCGCTGTTGACCATGTCGAGCGCCACTGCGCTGTAGTCAACTTTGCCGCCGCTCTGGAGCTGTGCGACCGCAGCAGCGAGCGGTTCTTGCCAGGTGCTAATGTAGAACTGCAGGAGCTGCGCACAGAGCTTGTTGAAGCTCGCAACGAGCGGCGAGAGGAAGACGTCGTTGCGCCAGCACGCTTCAAGCGCGCGCCAGAGCGCGTGCGAGCACTCAAACAGCAAGTGCGCGCCGCTGAGCGACAGGTCTGGCTGCGCCTCTGATCGTTGGACCTGGAACGCGCGCTCGAGCGCACGTGCGAGCTCCGACGCGCGCAGCTGGAAGTACACGTCGAGGTTCCACTTGTCTTTGAACTCGGCGACGCTCTCGTGCGCGCGGAAGCGCTGGTGCATCGCCTCGGTCGCGCAGCACTGCGCTTCGAGCTTTGTGAGGAACGCCATGCTCTGGCAGTAGCTCCGGTGGAACCGGTTCGGGTCGGCCGCTTGGAAGATCACGCTGTGCTTCGTCACGAGCGTCTCGCATAGCGGCTTCCAGATCGCATTGCCTAGCACGTCGACGGAGCACTTGCGCTCGCCCTGGCAGATCGGCAGAGCGAGGATCGCGCCGAACTTGCTCGCGACAAAGTCGAGGATGGCGTCGTAGATCGCATCGAGACCGTCGCACGAGCCGCGGACGCGGCCATCGAGCTTCCCACGCGTGATGTGCTCGTCTGCAAACGGCACGACGAGCAACCTGGCGATCATGTCTTCGGGGACACTGCTCTTCTGGAGCCGCACGTACGCGCGCAAGAGGTAGCTGAGCGTTGAGGCGCTGATCGTGTGGTCGCGACTGTAGAACGTGTCTGGGAAGATCTCGGTCGCGAACTCAGTCTCGAGGCGGCGCAAGAGCATCTCTTCGATCACTGCGAGGCGCTTCTCTTCGCGCTAGTGGCAGGTTGATTAGTCGTAGTAGCAGCAGTGGTCTGTCTGTGAGACTGTGTCCTTGCAAGCCATTCATACAGAGAGAGACGTCTGTACCTGGATCGTTGGGATGTCGGCACCGTCAAAGAACTCGAGCTCGAGCTCGACAAGGAGCTGCGTCGCGCGCTCAAGACGCGCACACGTCTCTGCGGCGCTGCAGTCAGTCGCCGTGCGCTTTGCAATCGCATCAAAGTTGTCAAAGCCATCGTCATCGTCGCTCAGTGGATCATCGTCTGTTGCTGTCGACTGTTGCTGCTGCGCATGGCCGTCGTCGTTGTCGTCTGCGTCATCGAGCGGTCGAGCAATCTCAAGCAGCTCTTCGACGAGCAGCAGTCGCTCCGAGAGTCTATCGACACACAGAGAGGCACAAGCAAGTGAGCGCCTGACGATAGCGTGTAGCGAGTCTTTGCGTATCACAGGCACGCACTTGATGCTGAGCTCGAGGTCGCGCTCTTTCTTGCGCAGCTTGTCAAACGTCTCGAGCTGTGCGTGGATCTTCGTCTGGAGGTGGCTCTGTTGGCATGCGCCATGGATGTGTTGGTGTGAACAGCAAGCTGACAGAGCACAGGCAGCAACAAGCAGCTCATGCAATGCACCGTACAAGCGCTTGCTGTACGAGGTCGACGCGCTTCAGGATCGCGAGGATGGGTGCGCGCACGGACGAGACGGCTTCGTCGACGCCTTTGAGCTTGGACGAGAGCTGGAGGAACTCGGCGTAGTCCTCATTGATGATCGCAACGAGCTGCCAGTAGCAGACGATCGTGTCCACGCATGAGCAAGACGCGAGCGTGTGAGTATGGAACATGAGTGCATGCAGCTGCTGCACTTGTCGATGCAAAGCAAGCACACAGACGCACAGACGGACCTGGTTCTCGAGCGACGTCTGGAAGTCGCGCAGGTCTTGGTGCACAGTCTCCATCGGGTTGCGCGCGCGGCAGTCCTCGAGGAACGTTGCGACAGAGAACTCATCGGCCGCGAACGCGTCGACGTCAAAGCAGTACTTGCCGAGCACCATGACACACACAGGCGCACGCTCACGAGGATACCTTCCTTGCTTGACCTTGCTCGACCTTGTCGTGCTGATGATGTGGTTGTGTTCGCTTTGACTATCGCGTACAGCAGGTTTACCCTCTTTACTGCACTAGCGCATACTGCGCAACTCCACAAGCGACTATAGAGAGAAAGCCGCCTTTATGTGTTACGCTGAGTGAGCTCGTCGTTGCTGCTTGATCGTTCGTTCGCTTGTCATCGCTTCCCTGCTGCTCGCGTTCGTGCTCGTGCTCGTGTGCGTGGCTGCGACGACTGCGTCAGTGTGCACAAGTCGACAGCATGAGCAAGGTGTGTTTGCTCTCCAGGCACTGCATGCAGCCTCCTCCCCTTGCTAGAGCTGCTGCTGCTGGATCTGTCCGTCTGACAAACCAGCTGCTGCTAGTGCTCATGCTCATGCTCATGCTCATCATGCGTCTGTCTATCTATCTGCTCCTGCTGTAGGATGCACTGCTCGCAATACTCTCGCGCGAGATGGAGCGCATTGCAAAGAATAGCGAGAACTGGCAAGAGCGCATGGCCGCGCTCGGTGCGATCCAGAAAGCGTTCGAAGCGCTCACTGACGTCTCGGCGGCTGGTCCCGACGCGTGGAAGATCCTCAAGCCACTGCGGAGCGTCGTGCTCGACTTGCGGTCGCAGATCGTGAAGGAAGTCTGCAACGTCTTCGTCGCGATTGCGAAAGCCACGCGCGATGCGATGGTGCCGTTGCTCCGGGACGTGCTCCCAGTGCTCGTGGACGTGCGCGGGAGTGGGAACAAAGTGTGTGGGAACTACTGCAACGAGTGCGTCGAAGCGCTGATCACGCACGTCGTCGTGAAAGGTGCGACGCTGCGGTACTTTAGCGACACGCTGCTCGAGAGCAAGAACAAGCTCATTCGGCTGTCGTGCATCACTGCGCTGACGCTCACGCTCGCGCACTGGAGCGCCGTGCTCGACAAGAGCGACGTGCAGCAGCTCGAGCGCGGGCTCAAGAACGCGCTCTACGACGCGTCGTCGTCGTGCCGGAGCCAGTCGCACGAGCTCTTTCTGCTCTTCCAGCGCAAGTTCCCGAAGCGCGCAGCGCTACTGCTCACAATGGTCGACTACAAGGTCCAGCGGCGCCTCGAAGTCCTGCTTGCAGACACAGTCAAGAGCCGCACTGGCGGCTCGATCGCAGGCTCCGTGGACGACAACGTCCCGCCGACAGCAGCTGCAGCGACGCCGTCGGTCGAGCAGCCGCTCACGGGCTACAGCTTTAGCGTCGGCGACCGCGTGTGCATCCCAGACAAAGAGCTCTTTGGCTTTGTGCGGTACCTCGGCGAGATCGACAGCACCAAGGGGCTCTGGGTTGGCGTCGAGCTCGACGAGCCGTACGGGAAGAACGACGGCAGCGCGAAGGGCAAGACGTACTTTCGCTGCAAGCCCAAGCACGGCGTCTTTGCGCGGCCGCACCAGATCTTCCTCACGATCTCCGGCGCGAAGCTCCAGGAGCAGCAAGAGCGCCTCAGTGCAACCGTAGCGCGCGATCCAACCGGCGCAGACACTACCAACGGCGTCGACACAGTGAGCGTCCAGGACAGTCCGAGCGACGAGCAGCACGTGATGCAAGCGCTGAACGACGAGCTCCAGGACACGAGCCTTGAAGCCTTTGCAGAGACGCCAACACCGCCTGCTGCACCACTCGGCGGCGACGCTCACGTAGACGAACCATCGGCACTGAGCATTGTGCTCGAGCGCGCGTCCGTGGCGCATCGGCGGTACATTGATCGCCTGCTGCAGTACGCGCGGTCGGAGCTTGAGGAGCACCAGCGGTTTGAGAACTATGCTGCGACTGCGAGCTCTGCTGACGCTGTGCAGTATCTGCAGCAGCTGCAGAACTGCGCGCAGGACAAGATCGTGCTCTCGGACATGTTCATCCAAGAGATGATCCAAGCGCAGCAAGCCGCGCGCGAGTCCTGAGACCTCTTGGAGACCTTGTTCAGTGTGTGTATGTGGTTCGTTGGATCTAACTCAAACGACGATGTTGAGGGAGAGACAGAGTACTGCAAGAGTAGTGCAAATGACTTGACAAGTGTATCGAATCGTGCGAATTACAGAGTACTTGAAGTTCCAAATGGACAAACGGTTCTCAAATCCTTTGCATTGAACAGCTCGCTTGTGTTGCGAGAAGAAGCGCAAGAGGAGCGACGCGAGGTGAGCATGGCGTCGCCTGCTGCACCGCGTCGCCAGACGATGACGCGCCATCGACTCGACTTGGACCCGTCGCGGTGCGTACTTGCAGCAGTTCTATGCATTCGATGTGGTGGTGCTCAGTCACGTTGGAGACGCTGATGACGATGCGGATATCTTGCTACTGGCACCTGCAGTCTCACAACGTTCCCAATGCCCGGCTTCATGGAGTCCTCGAGCTTCCAGGTGCGAGCGAGTGCACACTGCTGTAGCTATCAATGCGGTACTGTCTAGTCTATCGTTGCTTGTGTATGTGCATGCTCACGTCCTGTGTGTGTACAGACTCAGAAAGAGCCGCCACGGAGCGAGCGACCGAGCAGTCACATGGGTATGTGCGAGCACTCCTCTCACATCACATAGCGCAGCACACACTACTTGACTGACGCGCTTGCTTGTCCCCTGTGTCGATACCAACCAGAGCCAGCAGCACGCAACGTCCCAGCGCCGCCGCACTCGACAGGGAACCAGCAGTACTGGATGCCCGACCATCTCTGCAAGGTACCACCTGCCACCTTTGCGATGGACTCTCTCTCGTTATCAACGACGCTACTGACGCTAACGTTCGCTCTCACACCCACTCACGCCTACCTTCTAGGCGTGCTACGACTGCGAAGTGCCGTTCTCGTTCTTCCGCCGGCGCCACCACTGCCGCCTCTGCGGCATGATCTTTTGCTTCGAGTGCAGCGACCAGTTCATCGACGGCACTGCGCACGGACACACTGGACAGATCCGCGTGTGTTCGTTCTGCGCGCGCTTTGTCGCGGACGTTGAGCGCAACGTCTCGGCACTGCCATCGCGTGAATCACTCGGTCGTAGCAGCAGTCTCGGCAGTACCAGCGCCGCCACTGCTGCTGCGGCGGCGACGAGTATCACAGTGCCACTTGCTGAGACGCACCGCGCGTCAGACGTCGATACCGTCTCGCCACTGCTCTGCATCCCGACCACGACGCTCGCAGTCGACGCGACAGACACAACGAGCACGCTCACGTCGCTCGACTCGTTCCTCTCAGTCGGCTCTGCCGCGAACGCGTCGTTCCTCGACTCGCCAGAAGCCGCTGAGCGCGACCAACTCTCGGCGCTGCCGCCGCGCTTTATGCTCGAGACGTCCGAGTCTATCGACGCGAGCGACGAACTCCCAGATCGGCTCGTGCAGGAGTCATTCCGACCGCGACCACAGCACCGGCGTCGGCGCTCGAGCCGCGAGCTCCTCGGTGCGATCGAGAGCGGCGGGCTGCTCGAGAGCGAGCTCCAGCAGCTCAAAGCTGCACAAGTCGCTGCGGCAGCAAGTGGCGACGACGCCAGTCAAACAAACGCGCCAGTGTCCGTTCAGCTTCCGAGCACGAGTGTGCAGACGACGCAGCGTGAGCTCGGACTCGACAAGTACATGGTGCGTCTGGCGCTTCGTGCTGCTACCGCTCGCTTGACGGACTGACTGACTGACAGACATGGTGTGGTGCTGGCCACTCGCTCACTCTCTCTGGATCTGCTGCTCTGTAGCAAGGCGCGCATGACACTATCCGCGCTGGCATTGCACAAGCAGTACAGACTGCAACGCTGCGTCTGCGTGCGACGGAGCCGATCGACCACGCGCGCTTGCAAGCGTCGCTCGAAGACATTGCGTTCGTCGTTGCCGGGCACTTGCTCGTGAGTCTGCGCTTCCGCTCGCCGAATGGCTTCAACGCGTCGCGGCTCGTGAAAGTCAAGAGCATCGCAGCAGCAGCGACTGTACAGACAAACAGCACTGCAACCAAGCAGCAGCACCACCACGCAGGCGTACACTTTCAGTGGCTCGCTGGCACGCTCTGCCGCAAGCACTTGAGCCACAAGCAAATGGCGCGGCAGGTCGCGAACCCGCGCATCCTGCTCTTTGCGTGCGGCATCAGCTACGACCGATCGGCTGGCGCAGGGCGACTCAACTCGCTCGACACGCTCTTGGAGCAAGAGCGGAGCTACATGAGCATCCTCGTCGACAAGATCACGGCGCTCGAGCCGGATGTGATCTTTGTCGAGCGCACTGTGTCGCGCCACGCGCAGGAGCTCCTGCGAGCACGGCGCGTCGGCATTGTCTTGAACGTCAAGTACGCGATCCTCGAGCGCATCAGTCGCCACACTGGCGCAGCGCTCCTCACGTCCGTCGACCATGTGGACAAAGCGCGCGCAGACGAAGTCGTCGGCACGTGCCGGTCGTTCTACGTCAAGACGATCCCCGTCGTCCCAGACGACGAAGTTGTGGAAGCCAACAGCGGCGACTCGGCAGCTGCTGGTGGTGCCAAGCCACCGGCGCGTCTGAATGGACCGAGCAGATTTGGTCGACTCGTTTCGCCAGCGCTCACGTCGAGTCGATCGAAGACCGAGACGTACTTGTACATCGACGGCTGCGATCCACTGAATGGCTGCACTGTGCTGCTCACAGGTCCGTCGAAGCGCGAGCTCCGCATCTTCAAGCGCCTCACGCGCCGCGTGCTCTTCATGACGTACCGCGTACTCCTGGAAGCGCACGTGCTGTCGGAGCTGAACTTGCACGGCAACGCGTTCACGCGCAAAGACAACCGTGACGCTGCTGCAAGTGCTACGAATGGAGACAGCAACCGCACGGACGACACGACGTCGGATGATGCGACCGGCGACACGACGTGGTACACAACGTGTACGCTGCGTGTGCGCGAGAGCACGAGCACAGCGATCCGGTACCATCCGTGTACGGGCTGCAAGTACTTTGGTATTGACGCGTACTCGGACGAAGACATCTCTGTCGGGAACTTCCTGACGCAAGAGATGGCGGCGCTGCTGCTCAAGTGCCAGGTCAGTCATCGAGAGCAAGGAGGCATGATGATGATATGAGGACTGCTGTGACTCGTGCGACTGGTAGACTAACGCAGTGCGGATGTTTGTGTGTCTGTCGTGCGCTAGAGCCCCAAGTGCAGCTACCCGATGGCCGACCACGTCCAGACGTTCAGCTGCCGCACTGGCACGATCACAGTTTCGTTTGAAGAGCTGCCGCTCGAGCGCCGCCTCCCGATCTCCAAGTCCCTCAGTCAGACCACCGACACGATCGACGCAGCAGTCGCGAATGGAGGCATCAGCAACAGTGAGCCAGTGACGCAGCAGAGTCGCTCAGCGCTCATGAAGAAGCTCCTTGGTCGCGACATCAACGTGATGGCGATGCTCACTGGGATCTACGACCCGTCCGCTCTTGACAGCGCGACGGCTGGTGCGACGACTGTATCGACTGCGACGTCGCGCGAGAGCGAGAGTGGCGATCCGACGATCGTGTTCTGGCGCTGGTGCTGCGCGTGCAACACGATGGTCACGCCGTTCATTCCCCTCGAGCCGCACATCTACAAGTACTCGTTCGCGCGCTTCTTGGAGCTGCTGTTCCTCGACGCTGCGCCGCTTGATGCTGAGATGGCGGCATCTGCGACGACGTTGCAGTGTCCGCACGCGTCGCTGGCGTCGCACGCGCTGTTCTTCAACGTCGGCGACTGGGTCGCGCGCTTTGACGTCGTGCGCACAGTCCCACTTCGCCTCACGACGCCGCAGCTGTCGGTCAATGCCTCGAGCACTCTGCGCACCGTTGCCGACAACGTCGATCAGTCAATCGTCACGCGCGTCGTGACGAAGCGCCTCGCGGACATGAAGCAACTCCTTGACGCTCTGATCCAGCTCTTCACTGACAAAGTCCACGGCATCAAGCAAGCGGTCGAGGCGTTCGAGCGCGCAGACGACTCGCTCCAGGCGCAGATCGTGCTCGAAGTCGTGTGTCTCAAGAAGCTCATTGCGTGCGACCAACGCGTGTTCCTGCACAAGCTCGAGAAGCTCGATGCGTCGGCTGCTGCGTCGCTCGCCGAGGTCGACGCAGCGCAGCGCGCGCTCTACTTGCTCGCGTGTCGCTGGATCGACCGCATGCTCAAGCTCCGGAAGCTCATCAAGCAGAACCTCTCGACCGAAGCGACAGCGGCGATGGCGAGCAGTTCGTTCACGCTCGCGGGCTTTTCATTCAGCACACCGACAGTGCTGTCGCCGATCGTGTCGCCGCGCAGTCGCGACGAGAGCTCGTTTGCGTCGCTCGCGCCGAGTGCGATCTCGCGCGATGCGTCGGACACAGTGTGGGACACGAGCAAAGACCGCACGAAGCGCGCTCTGAGCGACGGACTCAGTAGTATCAATGGCAGTGACACGTCGCCAGAGAGCTCCATCGTGTCGTCATCTGCAACTACAACAGCGTCGAGTGTGAGCGTCGAGACCAACAAGAAACTGAGTGCGAGCCACTCGTTCGAGCGCACGAACTCAAAGCCCAGCGACGCGAAAGACGTACGTGTGACAGTGTCTGCTTGCTTGTTCTGTCCTATATGTATGTTCATCGACATGACTGTGCTCGTACTGATGAATGAATGGATGGATGGATGGATGCGCAGCAGCCGTCGCAGTCGAGCTGGCGCACGGCGCTGTGGGATCTCTACCGCGTCCTCGGCCGCAATGCGCCAGGGAGCGACTTCCAAGTCGATCTCCCAGAAGCACTGCTGGCCGGACACCCGAGTCTGCCGTACCGCTCGGGCGACAACGTCGTGCTCGTGAACAACTCGGAGCCGATCACGTGCGTCGCGTACGCGCTCTCGTCGGATCTCTACGACGAGCAGCTCGACTCGTGGAAGCTCTTGCTCCACAACGAAGTCGCAGCGGCCGTTGCACCGAAGATGAGCAAGTACGCGCGCACGAGTGCAGCATCCTCATCATCAGCGCCAGTCATCGTGCAGACAAACTGGTCGCGCACAGCGCTCGAGACAACAGCGCTGAATACGGCGTTCAAGTACTCGATCAGCGAGCGACCGTTGCACGTCTCGCTGCTCTCAGGCGGCGACCACTCGAGCCAGAGCTCGCCGTGGGAGTTCTCAACGATCGCGTACTACCCGCTTCAAGTGCGTGCTCGTACATTGTGGACTCGCTCGTCGTCATGGAGCAACAGAACGAGTCTCACCCTCCTCTGTCTGTGTGTCTGCCGTGTACTCCTGCTGTACAGTTTGAAGTCCTGCGCGAGTTGTTCTACGGACCGCTCGACTCGTTCCTCTTCTCGATCGCCCATGTCCAGCCGTGGGACGCAAACGGCGGCAAGTCCGGCGCGTCGTTCTACCGAACGCTCGACGACCGCTTTGTGATCAAGCACATCTCGTCGACCGAGCTCCAGGTGCGTCCGTTTGTCTGCCTGACTGTCTGTCTTGTCAGTCACTTGTTGTCCACTTGGTAGCAGCAGCTCTCTCTCTTACACACACACGTGGCTACTTCAGAGCTTCCTCGACGTCCTTCCTGGGTACTTCAAGTACATGTCGAGCGTCTACTTTGACGGCCGCGCGAGCGTCATCTCAAAGACCGTCGGGCTGTACCAGACCATGATCACGAAGCGCGAGAGCGGCCAGAAGACGATCCAGTACATCTCGGTCATGGAGAACGTCTTTGCGCACAAGCGCATTGCGCGGACGTACGACTTGAAAGGGAGCTCGCGGAACCGGTACATCAAGCCGACCGATGCAACGTGCAAGCGCGTGCTCTTGGACGGGAACTTGCTCGAGTCGGCGCGCGGCCATCCGCTCGGCGTGCTCGCAGAAGGCCACGCGCGCCTCATCGACGCAGTGAAGCACGACGCCGAGTTCCTCAACTCGATCAACATTGTCGACTACTCGATGGTCGTGGGGCTCAGTGACAGCGACGCAGAGGATGGCGAAGGCTCAAGCGGCAGCAGCGCCAGTGACGCGAGTAGCACAGAGATGACAGTCGGGATCATCGACTACTACCGCCAGTTTGACTTGCTCAAGCGCGTTGAGAGCGTGAGCAAGTCGGTTGGGATGATCGCTGGGCAGTCGTCGCCGACGATCATCGAGCCTGCGCTGTACGGCAAGCGCTTTGCGGACGCGATCAGTCGGTACTTCATGCCAGTGAGTCCAGTCTCCTCCAGCGCGAATCCCGAGAGCAGCAGTAGGCGCACTGAGACGCCATAGACCGAGACGAACGCGACTCTCTTGTGAGTAGTGGCGATAGATAGACAGTAAGCTGTGTGAAGCGCAATGTCAATACAACCACGAGCACGCGCTCGCTACAAGTCGTGCGCATGTTCGATGCTTGTGTCGGTCGGAGACGTGACGACTGCTCGCTGCTTTGGTGGCGCGACCCACACTGGCGTCAGTGCGAGCGTGAGCGTCTCAATGTGCGCCGCAGTGGACGTGACTGGCAGGACGCAGCGGCAGCGCGTGAAGTGCTTTGCATGACGCGCGCACTTTTTGCGAAAGTGCGCCGTGCCGAGGCTCACACCGCGGAGTCCGTCAGTGACTGGGAACTGGATCCGCTGCTGCGCGTCTTCGAGCTCCAAGTGTCGACTCTTCTTGTTTGTCGATGTGGCTGTTCTCGCTTGCATCGTGCCTTGCTGCTGAGTCGTAGCAGAGCCTGCTGCTGTTGCTTCAGTACCATGACTGCTGCTGCTCGTGAACAGCATGTGCATCTTGGGCGGCGGTGCGAGCGTGATGACAACACTGGCAGGCGTCGCTCTCTTGAGCTCCTTCGTCGCCATTGGCAGCGCGTGCACGAGGACAAGACGCGCTGTCATAGCGTCAACGATGCGAGCAGTGTCGTCGACAGTCAGTGGCATCTCTGCAGCACTTGCGTCGCGACCGAGCGTGCTCAAAGCGCGGAGGTTGATCGACTGGATGCAGTCGACGAGGGGCACAACGACTGTGCGCATTGGGTCGCGCAGTTCGTGACACGCCATCGTGCACTCGGCCGTCGCGCGGTTGATCGCATGGACGCTTGCGATCACAAGCTGTGAGCCCTGGCACGCACACTCACGTCCAATGAACGACTCGGCGTACGTCCAGTTGAGATAGCTCAGCAGTCCGAGCGTGCTCTCGTGCGACACAAAGCCTGGGAGTGTCGTGCAGTTCTCCAAGTCGTAGCCGTCGAGCCTGAACGAGAGCCCGCACTTCAGACACATAAGCATGAGCGAGAGGTTACAAGGCTGTGAGTGAGACGGTGTCGCTCGCTCTTCAGCATTCGACTAGAGCCGCTCAGAAGACGCATCTTGTCGATCGAGAGCATCACGCGCCGTCCGCTGATCTCAATGCCGCGCTGGTACACGCGCTCGGCCATGTAGAACGTGCAGTTGCCATCGCGGAACGCCATCGCGCGCTTGCGACCGCGCGAGCCGCGAAACACGCGCTGTATCGCTGTCGCTGCGCCGTGCCACTGCCGCACATGCGTCCGGAGCGCAAAGCCTTTGACGATGCGCTGGATCGCGACTGCGCTCGTGCGACGCCGCTCGCGTGTGACGTAGTTTGCATGGAGCTGAGCGAGCATGCGGTCGACTTGGCGCTGCTGGATGTGCTGGATGAGCTTCTCGCGACGCACTTGTGCGCGGAACTGGAAGCCGCGGAACACACGCTGGAGGTCCACTGCAGCGTGTGTCTCCAGCGAAGCACTGCTGCGCTGCTGCTGGACCTTGAGCAGCGACGGGAGCAGCGCAACGTACGCTGCCGATGTTGACGAAGACGGTGGTGGTAGCGCGCCTAGAGAAGACGCGAGCGACGTGTCGATATCGCTACGACTCAAGGCTTGCGAAGCATCAGGTGACGGCGTTGACTTGATGAACACGACGTGCTTCAAGAGCAGCTCTGCGTGGTCGCGCGAGAGCGAGAGCTTCGATCGCTTCTCGGACAACGCTGCGAGCTTGGACGGACGGACGTTCAAGCCGCGGAACTCGCTCTGGAACCGCTGCACGAGCACGAGGTTCTTGGTCGCACGCTGCAGCGGCGTCGCAGTCGCATCACTTGATGCGCCTGGATCTTTCATCAGATCGCGCGCCGTGCGCTGCTGGTGCATCGCTGTCGTGGACTTGAGTCCGCTGTTGCGCCAGCTCGCGAGGCTCCGGAGACTCCGCTTCGGTGCAGGCGCGCTCTCTTTCTCACTAGTGGCAGCGACAGCAACAGCCTGAGCGTCTGGCGCCTTCTCGATAGTGACGGCGCTGCCATGTTCACTCAGGAACGCACAGACTTCGTCGTCAGTCAAGTAGATCGCGTTGACGCGACTGACGTTCGCAGCGTCAGCAGGGTAGATCGCAGTGAACTGGTTCATCTTCGCGACCATGAACCGAAGCTGCTCGCTCCCGCGCTTTGCGACCGAGACGACCTTTGCGAGTACGTTCGTCTGGCGGCTGTTGAAGATCGAGCAGAAACGGTGGTAGTTGCAAAGGAGTCGATCGAGCGTCTGGAGACGATGGAGGTAGCCAGATACAGCGTAGTCGAGCGGTGAGAGCGACAGTGCTTTTGCGTAGTGCGCCTCAGCGCGCGCAATGTGTTCGCTGCACTGACAGAAGACTGCGAGATCGAGGTACACTGCGACGTCGTTCGGTCGGAGCTGAAGCGCTGGCAAGAGGTACTGCTGCTCGCACTGTCCGACAAGCAAGCACAGCATCGAGAGAGAGAGAGATAGAACGAGAGCGAGCGTGAGAGAGACTATCGAGCGAGGCAGATCAGACAGACAACCTCTCGCAGCAGCAGCGGCAGCAAGTAGTACGCACGACTGCGAGTTCATCGTCTGAGAGATGCAGCACGCCAAGTGCGCGCATGAGGTAGAGCATCGCGACGCCGACGTCGTCGCACATGACGAGCGAGAGCACGGCGTAGAAGTAGCAGAATCGTCCAGATGACGAGAAGAGCCGCATGCCGTCGAGACAGAGCGTGCGCGCACCGAGCAAGTCGTGCAAACCGACGTACCGCGCCATGAAGCAGTCAAAGAGCGAGCTCTCTGTGCACTGCTCGAGTGTGCAATTGGCGCAGCGGCTGTGACTGCGGTGCACAGCAGCGATCGCGACGAGGTTGCGCACGTACCGCTGCTGCTCAAAGCGCATCGCCGTCGCGCGCTGCCGTCCGCGCCAGCCTCGAACACAGCGCTGGACCTCAGTCGCCGCTTTGCAGCGCCGATCGTGCAGCAGCGCAGCGACGACGCGCCAGAACCGGTGGCCGCGCACGTGGCGCTGAAGCAAGATGACTCGGTGCACAAGCACACGAGCCTGTGCGTCGAGCAAACGCTCGCGACATCGACAGCCGCGGTACCAGCTCTGGATCTGCACAGCACACGCGACTCTCTTGCGGTGCACGCGCTGCGCGATGCGCTGGCAGACGACAAGCCAGCGGAACGCAAACTGCACATAGCGCACTGCGCGCTGCTGCCGCGGTCCATCAAACGCCTCGAGTCGTGTGCGCGTCGCGTTTCCACGAGCGATGCGCTGGATCTGCGTCGCTGCAAACGTCACTTCGTAGCCGTACTTGCGCTGGAGGTGCACGCACTTGTGCGATGCGAGTGGGAGCTGTTGGCGGTCGTGCTGTGCGTCTGCAGCAGTCTCAGATGCCCACGAGTGCTTGAGCGATGCGTGGTAGAGCATCAATACGCGCTCGTCCATCGGCGAGAGCGCATAGCGTGACGGCAAAGTAGCAGTAGCTGTAGTGGTACTCGCTTTTCTTCGTACTGCTCCAGATGGATTCGAGTTCGTAGTGGCGTGTCCTGTGCGCCTTGCAACCGCGTCTATCGTCGTTGCTGGTCCGTGCCGCCGACGTCGATGAGGATGATTTTGCTTGTGTGTCACGAGCTGCCGCTGGTTTGACATCCCAGTCATGCTGTCTGTGCTCTCGCGCTGCAGTGTTGTCATCGTCATGGCAGCCTTTGTGTTTTCGCGGCTTGCTGTCGCGACTGCGCACATCCGAGAGCACCGGCAGACGAATTGGCTCGACATCTCGAGGAGCGTCTGCACGATGCTCGCTCTCAATCAGCTGAGCTGCTTGCACTTTGTAATGCTGCTGCTGCGGAAGCGAGAACGTCATCTCTGGCGCTCCATTATGCTTTGGAGTCTTGGTGTGTCGTTTCGATCGACAAGTGTCACAAATACCACTTTTGTTGCCAAACAGTGTTCGTCACAACAAACGCACCATATCTACTATGTTTCAAACTGCAAAACATTTGAAGCGCCGCGACAAAAGTGCGTTTGTCGATTTGTTACGTTCGCAATTCTGTCTTTTGTCGATTGTTTTGTACGAGGAGCGAGTCCATCGAATGCGTATTGCCCAGGTCATTCGAATGTGTTGTAGCGATTTATGTTTACATGTCCAAATGATGCCGCCCAGACAAATGTAATAGGGGTTGTCACTCGTATTGAGTGATTGATGAACGCCTGTCATATCCACAAGTTTTGAGGCAACCAAATGCTTTCATCAGACCTCACAACTGAACACACCCAGCTCGACACACTTGACGACACGATGCCGCGCCAAAGCACACGCCAGGCAATGATCGCCGAAGCCGAGGAAGCTCTTGCAGTGGAGCTCGGCTGGCACTTGCTACGCAAGCCGCCTGCCACGGCCAGTGCCCTATTTTCTATGCGCACGCGAGCTGGCAGCATCATGGCTCTCCGTGTCGCTGTCGCTCGTTCTCGCTACGTGGAGACTCGCACAAGCATCCAGCGCCCCCTCGTGTCGCTTTTCATTGAATTGCAAGGCATGGGGTGGCCAGTTTCGAGCAGAGTTTAGACTGAGCAAGCCGTGCTTTTGGGAGCTCGTTCGGAGAGTAGAGAAGCACGCAGTGTTTGGAGGACAAGCGCCGTCGCACAACCAGCATCCAGTCGAGCTACAACTGCTCGTGTTTCTCCAATACATCGGGTTCAGCGGCAATGGCGCGTCGTACTGGTGCACGTTCCGGCTCGCGCAGTGCTAGATCGGGTCTGTCAGCAATGTTGTGCGTCGCTGCACGGCGTCGCTTCGTGCAGACACCATTTGCTGGCCAACGCCATCAGAACAGACCGCAATTGCAGCAGCATTCGAAGCGTCGTCTGGCTTTCCAGATTGCATTGGAATCGTAGACGGCTCGTTGATGCCACTAGCGAGCAAGCCGACCGCCTTTGGCAAATACTACTTCTCTCGAAAGTCGTGCTACGCGGTCAACGCGCTGTTTGTTTGCGATCACGAGCGCCGCTTTCGGAACATCTACGCACGTTGGTCTGGCAGCGCCCATGACCAACGCGTCTTTGCAAATTCGAGTCTCGCACGCAACATCACCGAACGAGTCGGAGGAAAGCGATACATCGTCGGCGACACAGCGTATAGTCTTCCGCAGCACGCCGTCGTACCATACAAAAGGCCACACGGACGCTCGCTCTCGCGTTCGCAAGACGCATTCAACATCCGCTTGTCACAAATGCGTGTGTGCATTGAGCATGCTATTGGGATTCTCAAAGCGCGACTCCAACTCCTGCGGTCGATCAGAGTGTCTGTGACGTCGCGTGAGAAGATGAGGCTCGTGGTCGAGCTGATCGAGTGCTGCGCTATCATTCACAACATTTGCATCAGCGACGTGATACCAGACGAGTGGATCGAGCAAAGAGACAACCTCAGCCAGGAATCACTCCAGCCGTACGAGAACAATCCTCGAGAAGGCAGAACACGTCGGGAGCAACTGCCCCAGTGCATGGTGCGCTAAGGCTTCATTCAAGAGTAGAGATCGTCGAACTAGTGCAGTGGCAGTAGAAGATCTGTAATGGGACTCAGGCCAATCTTACTTTCGCGTTAGCGAGAAGCGAGATAGCACTGATCCACTTGGGTGAGGAAGCGTAGAGGCAAACAGACTCGCACGGACGTGTGAGTCGAATGTCGGTCCTGGCGAAGGTCTTGAGCCGAGAGGCCGGAGAGAGGATTGGAGGCGACTTGAGTGGTGGAAGGTAAATTTGCAACTGAGTTAAAATGCAGTCCTGGTTCCTGCTGCTGTCTGCTCCTGCTGTCTTGCTACTCCTAAATCACCCGAAGTGTAACGGGCCTAACCTGGCCGTTACATGGAGACACGGTTGTGTGGGACACACCATCTTCCGTACCTCATGGGTGA
>JAASFL010000301.1:0-23613 GCA_023333735.1 Globisporangium takayamanum
AAGTGATCTACCGCGGCGCGCGACACGGCAAGCAGATCGTCCAGAGCCCGATCGAGCGCTCGCGCATCCCACACTACGAACTCATCTACAAAGACGTTTGACAAGAGCAGCAGCAACTGGGTCGTCCAAGAGACTGGTGTGTAGTAAAACGAATGGGCTCGATTGATTCGACGCTCAGTCCTGATTGAAATGCTACCAGTCGTGATTTAATGTATCTGCGAGGTCCACATCGACTGCTTTGCTGCCAGCGCGTCGAGAGGAACCGCTCCGGCCTGCTCGTTCACACGCCTACTTGCGGTAGTGGTAGCGCAAGTACGGCAGCTCAACGTCTTCGCCGTCGGCGTCCATGGCGCAGACTTCCAAGATGAGGTACTTGAGCTTCAGATCAATCGGTTTCTTCGTGACCGTCTCCACGAGCTCCGAGATCTTCATCGCCATACGCTCTTTCGAGCGCGACTTCTGCGAGTACATGGCGTAGAGGATCGTGACGCCGTACGAGAGCATCGAGATCTCGGCGTCGTACGTCTTTTCAAAGTACGCGAGGAAGTCTTTGAGCGTGAGGTCGCCGGTCGTGACGTCGAGACGGTCCCACGCAGTCCACTTGTACTCTTCGCCGCGGAGCATCGTCTTCGTGGCCTTGGGCTCAATTGGCTCGGAGAACGTAAAGAGCGGCAGTGCGAGGTTCACAAAGCCGTTCTTGTAGTGGTCCAGCGGCTTGTCTTGGTACACTTTCAGGAACTCAAAGCACACAAGGCCGGTCACGAGCGCAGTCGTGGTCGCGATCGCAGGGATGATCTTCCCAGCGATGAAGCGCGACTTGTGCATGTCCGCTTCTGGGATCTTGTACGACCGCGCACGGAGGTTCGACGTTGCGACGATCACTTCCATGTGCGCGTCGTCGTCCTTGTCAAACTCAATTGGCGCCATGCGGAACGCCGCCAAGCTCGCTGCAGATGGCAGTTCGGCCAGAATGTGCTCCGCTTGCGCGTCCGGGTTGTCGAGACGCGGCGCGTTCGCCTCTTCTTTCATCTCCGCGTCTGACGCGGCGATCTTCACGCCTTCGCGCGGCACAAACGCTGGGACATTGACGCTTGCGAGCGCAGCAGCAATGCGCGCGCGGTCTCCGTGGCCAGCGATGCCGTAGATCTTCGCACGGCTGTTTGCAACGGCGACGATAAAGTCCAAGTGCACAGGGTCACTCACATCAAACGCGATCGCAGTCGGCGGACGCTTTGGTCCAGACCAGAACGGCGCGCCGGTCGTCGTGACTTGGTCGAGCGGGAAGTTGTGCAGCAGCTGCTTGATCTGGTTGCTGAACAAATCTTCAAACTTGAGCCGCGCCCACGCAATGCACGCGTCAAACGTCGTTGGGCGGTCGAGCACGAGCGACTGCTGCAGGCGCTCGAGCGTCTCGAGCTTTGTGTTTTGCTGGTCATTGAGCTGCTTGAGGAAGTCGGGACTCGTCAAGTACTGGTTCACATCGGACGGCGCTTGGAAGAACTCGCCTTCGAACCAGTCGCGCGCCCACTGGAGCGTGTGCTCGATCGCATTCGGGAAGTTCTTGAGCGTGCAGATAGGAATGCTCTTCTCTGGCGGGTCCCGCGACGCGCCGTAGTTCTCCGTCTTGTGCGGCACGACAATCTGCGTGTTGCCTTTAGTTCCGAGCGTCCCGGACTCAAACATCGGGAGCCCGTAGAACAAGCAGCGCTGGTCCATGTACAGCCGCGCTTCGACATTGTCGAGCGCCGTGCACACGCCGGAGAGCGCTTCAAAGAAGTCGTCGTTGAACTGGTCCTCCGAGTCCGCACCGACGCGCGCGACGTACGACTGGACGTGCACGTCCGGGTTCATCTCTTTGATCGCACGCCCAGCGACCGTCGACTTGGCTTGCTGCACGTCCTTTGACCGGAAGAGGAACTGCCGATTCAAGTTCGACTTCTCGATCGTGTCCATGTCCGTAATGTGGATCATGCTGTTTGGCGCTGTTGCGACGCCCATCATCGCCCAGTTCTTGAGCATCTCGCACCCGATCGCACCAGCGCCGACGAGGAAGAGACTCAAGCTCTGGATCTTCGCTTGCACCGACTTGCCAAACACAGCGACTTGACCGTCGTAGCGCGAGCCAGTTGGCGCAAACTCCGCCGTGTTGTCGCCGCCTCCAAAGACTGCGTCTGGGAGACACTCGATCGCGTCAAAGTAGAAGAACTGCTGGATTGGCGTGAACTTGCCGCTGCACGCTTTCAGCGCCTCTTGCCCGACAATGCCGCCGAGGAACGCCGCCATCGGCGAGATCACGCCCGATGCGCCAGATGCAAGTCCGCGAATGACTTTCTTTGCGTCGTCCGTCTCCATGTGGTCGATCGCAAAGCGCCCAGCGCTCGCTGCGTCTTTGTTCAAAGCGACTGCGATCGCGTACACTTCGTCTGCGTCCTGGCGCGACCCTGGCGTTGGGAGCTCGCCATTGTGCTTCTCACGGTACGCATCGAGCGCTTGGAACGCAACGTGGAGCAGCTCGGGGCGGTTCAGCTTCGCAAAGTCACTGATGAGGAACTCCCCTGGCGCAGCAAGCGCGTCCGCCAAGCTCTTGAACTTGACTGTGAGCGGCTGCTTCACTTGCGTGACGTAGCCGCCAGCAGACGGCGCGCCGCTCGCAAAGCGCGCTTTGTCTGCGTCGTCGAGGAGGTCGAGCGTGAACGTGAACGGCCCTGTGACTGTGACGCGCCGCGCGTCGCACTCGTTCAAGAACGGAAAGCCTTCGATCTCGCGGAACGTGACAAAGTCGCCAGTCTCGAGCTGGTGGCGCGTGTCGTCGCTCACAGTCACGAGCGGCGGCGTCGTGTTTGAGATCGACGACACCATGCAGCTTGCAGGCTGCTCGCCATCGCGATCTGCGACAACAAACTCGTCGCCAAAGTCGCAGAAGACGGAGCCAAACACGCCGCGCGCCTCAGTTGAGACGAACGCGATGCCTTGCGCGTGGCAGATCGCGTTGATGCGCTTCGCCTCGGCCAGCGTCGCGTTCACGAGCACGACAGTCTGTTCAGATCACATAGTTGTGCAGTTGTGAGCCACCACTGGAGGCGTTTGCCTCGGGTCCAAGACAATCACGATGTCCTACGACTGTAGAGCTCGACGAGCCAAGTACGTACGCGGAACTGCGTCAAATACGCCTCGGTGAGCTCGCCTGAGTAGTGCTGCACGTGCACGTACGGGTTCAGCTCTGCGAGCTTCTTCACCGACACGTGCGCGCGCGGCTGGCCAATGTCGCGCTCGGTCAAGTAGAACTGCGCCGAGAGGTCGAGGAACGACGCGGGCGTGTCGTCGTGCAGCGTCACGCTCTTGACGCCGGCCAAGATGATGTTCTTTGCGATCTCGACACCGAGGCCGTTGAGACCGATGATCAGGACGTTCGCAGCGCCCATGCGCAGCTGTGCTTCGTGGCCCATGACGTAGAGCTGGCGGCTGTAGAGCCCTTCATCGATCGCTGTCGTCTTGGACTCGTCCACGTCCATAGCAGTAGCGCCGTTGTCTGTGACATTCACCAACGTGCGCACACCATCAGCAGTCGCACTCACATCCCCTGCGGTCACGGCTTTTGCGCTCATCGTGACTGCGAGTGGGCGAGTGGGACGCGTGCGTCGATCAGTACACGAGCGTCGCGAGCAAGCGAGCGGAACGACACACGACACACACACACCGTACGAGTGGCATCACACGCATATGCACGTGTGTATATACAGACCTTGAGGTTTTGAGCGCTGTCGGGCGCGTGGATGGAGCTCTTGGGTTCGAAAAGATACCGAGCAGAGTCGGACGGCGATGCACTCGTCTTTGCAGACGCGAGTCGAATGAACCGAGAAGAGCATGAGCATCATGTACACAAACAGTAGAGAGCGAGGTCGCTCACGATCACAGAGCAGCGATCATGTGCACAGTCACACACACACACACAGACGCAGACGCACCTCCGGCAACTCGTGCTCGTGCTGCGAATTCGAGATTGTGGTCGATTGTTGCTGCGGGAGCAGCAAGCACGTATGTGTGGCGATACCGGATTATCTAGGAACAAGCTGTACAGTGTGGCTTACATCAACATATGTGGTGCACATGAAATTTGCAGGTGATTGGCTCATCATTCTGCAGGATTGTGAGTGGACAATTATATACAAACGTCAAGTCTGCAAGTGAACGCTTTCGCATCCTGCGTGTCTATGAATCTTTGAAATTTCACAAATGCATGCACTTTTCTCAAATAATGGCCACGTTTCTCAACGAAAAACGGCCGCTCGTCAACCCAAACGAAAAAAGCTCACTTTGCATCACCACCGACAAGCAACAAGCAGAGGCACTTGTTTGCTACGATCGACGAAAAGAACGAGAGCCACTTGTGACGCTCTTGCAACAGCACCATCATGGCAAAGAAGAAGTCGGGTGAGTTGCTCTGATTTCTGCATTCGCATTGCCACTGGTATTTGCATTTGCACTTGACGTCATGCAACATCTGACAACTCGTGTCATGACATTGCTGGCAATGGCAGGTGGTCGCAAAATGCGCCGCGAGAGCGACGACGAGTTTGACGACGGCGCATCGATGGCGTCGATCGAGACTGGCCGCACGAACGCCTCGGAGGACGGCGACTTCTACGACACGTACACAAAAGACGATGGCGACGACGCTGCAGTCGACGAAGCAATCGAAGAGCTCACCGAGAAACGGTTCGTTCCGTTGTCTGCAAAGCCCTGCAATGCGTATTGCAATGACAACACCAGTGGCGCTCACCATGGACTTGTTTGCACAGCACGACAACGCGCGTTGCAGCGCTCGAGAAGCTGAGCGGCCACCTCTCGCAGTACTTGCCGCCAGACAGCATCACGGAGAGGTACGCTGCTGCACATCCACGCTTGCAATCACACAGATTGGCTCAATGGTAGCAGGTGTTCTCACACTCTACTCGCGATTGTGTGAACAGTTTTGTGACGAACGTCCTTGTGTGTCTCCGCAAGCCATCGGAAGATGAAGCCGTGCTCGGTGCGCGCGTGCTGGCGATCATGGCGCTCATCCAAGGCGGCGACGAAGAGCGATTCTTCCAGCGCGCGAGCAATGTGCTCGCTCCGCTTGCCAAGACCTCGCGCAGTCCAGCCGTCAAAGCAGCTGTACGTCGCACTGGAGGCTCTATTCAGACACTGTGTGTCATCGTAGAGGTGGCACTGACAGACGCGCTTGAATGCAGAGCATGCGCGCGCTCGCACTCATCTGCTTTGTGTGCAGCGTCGAAGACGAGAACACCGAGTCGCTCCTTGCGCTCGTGGAGAAGTACTTTGATCTGAAGATCGTCGGGAGCATCTGCTCCGTCGCGCTCGAGTCCTGGGGGCTCGTGGCGTCGTCACTGTCTGACGACGAGCTCGCAAGTGACGAAGTCATCGATCGGTGCGTCTATGTAGTGGCTTCACGACTGAGCAATGGACGAGTGGGAGACTGACGCGCTTGTGTAACGCTGTGTACAGGTGTCTGCCGCGGTTCATGGAGCTGCTCACGCACATTGACGTCGAAGTGCGATCGGCTGCTGGCGAGAACATTGCGATGCTGTACGAAGCAGCGCAGCGATGTGGCGTTGCGCTGCCGTGTGACGACGATATTGTCGAGAAGTTTCGCGTCATGAGCAAAGACAGCAGCAAGAAGAACAGCAAAAAGGACCGGAAGGTCCAGCGCCTAGTCTTTCGCGACGTCTACGCAACGCTTGCAGTACGTGCTCTATATGTGTGGTGTTGTTGCTGTGTTTGACTGAGGCTGTATGCACGAGCCTCTGTGGCCACTGACATGCTACGCGCTCTTGTACGTGATAGAATGGCGAGTCGCCGCAAGTGTCGTTCTCGGTGAAGAACGAGATGCTCGATGTGCGGTCGTGGAAGTCGATCAAGCAGCTCGAAGCGATCAAGAGCGCATTGCGCACGGGTTTCCAAGAGCACATCAAGTACAACAACGTCGTGCGCGCGATCTTGGACCTGCCCGAGTCGCTCGAAGAGCGGATAATCGACCGCGTGCGTACTTCTTGTTTGTTGTTGTTGCAGAACTGGCAAGTTGTTGCTCAAGTGTGTTGTTTGTTTGTACTTATGCACTTGCTTTGCTTGTGTGTTGTTCACTTGCAGCGCGACATGTTTGACAAAAAGTCGGCGTCGCGCAAGCAAAAGAGCAATGAGCTCAAGGGCGACCGGAGACGAAAGCAGCATCTCCAAGACGCGTTCTTTGACGAGTAGTACGCGCGTTGTCCTCGACTACTCAGTGTCAGATCAACCGCTCACGAGCGCGAGTGTGCGCAGTTGCATCGCCACCACTCCGCATCTTTTTCCATACACGCATTGCACTTCAACCTGCTTTCGCTTGCGTTGCATTACATGCATCACTCACACACACACAGCAACAAGAAGTTGCACTTGCAAACAAGTGCGTTGTGCGGAATCGAACGCAAGTGTTGTGTGGATCTAGGAAATGGATCGTCATGCATAAGCTCCATACTGCTCGCAAGCATTGTGTGAACTTGTGTTGCATGCATGCGCTACATGCGCTAAGCTACCGACCTACCTCGATTCGTCTGCCTCGCTCGCACTTGTCGGTTCGCTATCGCGTCTCGCTATTGTCGACGCGCGTTCGTTTTGTTGCTGTCGCCTCTCTCACGATGACGAGCAGATACGCGTATGCATGCGCCACACGGAGCAGTCGAGTTGTCTCGGTCGCACTCACACACATGGAAGAGCTTACTCTTTCTTTGGCTCTTCTGGCTGCTTCGCAGGCGACGCACTGCGGCTGCGTGAGCGGCTCCGACGCGACTTCTTTGGTGACGGCGAGCGGCTCCGACGCGATTTCTTCGGCGAAGGCGAGCGGCTCACGCTCTTTCGACGGCTGCTGTTCTTGCGGTCGCGCGAGCCACTGCGCGACGGCGAGCGCGAGCGGCCTTTACTCTTGCGTCCGCGGCTCCGACTGCGGCTGCGGCTCTTGCTCCGGCTCTTGTCGCGGCTGCGCGGACGGTTGAACATGCGCTCGAGCTCGCGCTCCATCGAGCGCGGCACGGTTTTAATGTGCATAAAGTTGCAGTACCCGCCGCGGTTGCACGTCCCTTCGTCGAACTGGCGACAGCGCGCTTCTCTAAAATCCGTCACTGGCGAGAACTCGCACACGAGCGGGCGACCCGCGTAAAACCGGCCGTACAGCGCCTTCTGTGCAGCCGCTGCGCACTCTTCGTCTTCAAACTTGGCGTACATGTTCCCGACCAAGTGGTCGCCGAGGTTGTCGCAGATATTGAGCTCTTCGAGGCGCCCAAACTTGCAGAGCTCTTCATAGACCTCTTCGTAAAAGTCCTCAAAGTCCTCGTCCACTTGCTTCGGGTCCAAGTGCGACGGGTCGCCGTTCTGCGCAATGATCTGCGAGATCGGGTTCTGGTACATGTGGCTCACGAGGATCGTCTGGCTAAACACCGGCTTGTTGTGCAGCCGCGAGCACCGGTCGCCGTGACGACACGCGCCGATCTTGAAGTAGAACGGGCAGTTCACGCGGTCCTCCTCTGTGCCGTGGATGCGCGCGAGGTGCTCAGCGCCGCCGCCGCTCATGTCGCCGCCACCGCGTCGCCCCATGCGCTCGCCGCCCCCGCCGCGGCTGTAGCCACCGCGACCATTGAAGCCGCCACCGCCGCTGTAGCCGCGGTCTCTGCTGCGATCGCGTCCGCGTCCACGAAAGTCGTCGCCACCACCGCCGTATCGACTGCCCATGCTGCTGTGTCTGTCTGGTTGCCTGTGTGTGCCTGTGCGTGCGCAGTTGTCGCAGTCGTCTCCTTCGAGCGTCTCCTTCGAGCGTCTCCTTCGAGCGTCTCCTTCGAGCGTCTCCTTCGAGCGTCTCCTTCGAGCGTCTCCTTCGAGCGTCTCCTTCGAGCGTCTCCTGCTGCTGCTTGTGCGTCGAGCCGTGCACGAGTGAAATAATCGACGCAATGCGCGGTCACAAAGCGAGCAGATATTCGGGTGTAAAAATGCTTGCAAGACGTAATTACGCGCCCGATTGTTACGATCAGCACAAGCCTCAAATTTGAGAATTTGAATTTGGATTTGTGTCTCCAAATTGAAGAAGAGCGAGCGCATTGACGAACACATCACATCGCCGCTGCTCGACTGCGGCGTCGAGCAAGCGAGCATGCACAACGCGCGGCGCGCGCCACCTCCAGCGCTCCAATACGAAGACGACGCAACGATCCTGCGGCTGCGGCGCGAGCAAGAAGACGCCAAGTATTTATGGTTCAACGCAATGGTGCGACCCGAAGGTGCGCACAACGTGTTGCGTGCATGTGCATCACGCACTGCTGCTGCTGCTGTCTCTGTATATCGTATGACTGACAGCAACTGCGATGCATGTGCTCCTCTAGAGGTGCTCGAAGCAAGCGAGCACCTTCCAAAGTACGAGATGAGCGTGACAGGCAAGAAACGCATCAAGCCTGGGTCGCGCACTGTCACAATCGGTACGAACTCACGTTTCATTGCACAACAGCTACGATCATGGCGCTTGCGTGGGCATGTAGACTGACGCCTGCCATCGCGTATGCGTCTCGTACAACTGCTAGGCACAAAGGTCGAAGTGAACGGCCGCGACATTGCGATATTTAAGAACTATGGACAGCTCTATGCGCTCGACAACACGTGTCCGCACCAAGGCGCGTCGCTCCACCTCGGCGACATTGAGGACTTTGACGGCATAGTCTGCATCTCGTGTCCGCGCCACCATTGGCCGTTCTCGCTCGACGACGGGAGCTGCTTGATCCCCGTGAAGATCCAAGCAACGCCGCATCCTGTAAAAGTCCGGACGCACCGCGACGGCACCAAGTGGCTCTACGTCGGCTTCCCAGCTCTCGCGGACGCGCTCTTCTCGAATGACGACTTTTGAACTCCATCGCTCCACTGTGTGTGTGTGGTCGTGTGCCTGTGCGTGTGACTGAGTGGCTGGCTCGCTGGCTCTGTGGTGCTGTATCACGACCAGAATTAGCCAGATCGACGTGGCCAGTGGCAATGGGACCACGACAGAGCAAGCCGAGTGCAGCAGCATCACCACCATCATCCGCTGAGCCGCGTATGCTCCTCACGACGTCTGCAGGTGTGATCGTGCGATTTCCAGATTCATTGACTGGCGCATCGACGTTCCATCACCATCCGCACTTCCATGAGCCAGCGACGATCGCAGACGCACTCCGTCCGACCAACGCGTCTGAAGATGACGCTATAAGTTCGTCCAAGCAGGTACTGGTCGCGAAGAGCGGCGCGAAGAACCGCGCACTGCAGGACAAGCTCGTGTTTGTGAAGACGCCGCCGCGAGCAAAGCAGCGTCCAACTGGCTGCATCGACTGAAGCGCTCTAAGACGCGCATGCGAGTGTGTATGGAGAGAGAGAGAGGACATCGAGAGACCATTTACACCATACGTCGGTCGTTGACGTCACACGCGCTCACGCTCTCTCACTCACTCACTGACTCGCTTGGCTCATCGTCACTACCATCATCCTGTCTCGCAGCAATGACGCTCTGGAGGCGCTGTCTGCTGTCCTCACAGCGGCGACGCGTCTTACAAAACCGCAGCAGCGACGCGATCAAAATCTAGCAGCTCGCCTCGGTCTGTCCCGAGCACCAAGTGCCGGTCGTCGTACTGCGCCGAGATGAACTTGGACGACGGTGTCGGCGGAGTGAACCACATCACTGGCGTCGGCGAGTACCATCGCCATAGCGCCGCCTGAGGGTCAGTTGTGTCCATGCAGATACAGGCACACAGTGTTAGCAATGGGCAAGAGACACTCACAGAGTGAGACGCGAGTGGCTTGGGAGCGCGTCGTACCTTGCCAATCGATGAGACCGTCACGAGCTTGCGGCTGTCGAACTGCAGCGCCTTCACGCCGCCGTGCTCGGAATTGCTGAACGTGCAGAGCGACTGCTGCGTGCGCACGTCCCACGCTTCCATGCCCTGCTGGCTGTAGCCTGCAACGACGACAGTCTCGTCCATCTCGAGCGCCGAGATCCCGCCAGCGCACACTGCGGACTTGGACAGCACCTTTGCAGTCTTGCCGCCCCACCACCGCACAGTGCCTTCGCGACCTGCGGACCAGAGTACGCGTCCTTTCGTGTCCGTGTTCAGCACCGCATCTGCAGCCACACACGCGTGAGGATGATCAGTGCGTCGTCTGTCAGTCAGCTAGCGCTCAACACCAGTAGCAGCAGCCAGTATGATCAGCTCGCTAGGCACGACAACGTACCAGGGTGTCCTGCAAGACGGTGCGTGAGTCGACCGCTACGGAGATCAAACACGCGGATGAAGCCCAAGGACGTGCCGCACACAAGCGTATTACGGAAGAGCATGAGACTCGTGATCTGCGGATTCGCGTCGCGCTGCGAACGCGGGAGCGCCGACTTGTGGATCTTTGCCGCCGGGATCGTCACGAGGATCTCGCCTTTCGTCACGTCCCAGACGTTCGCTTCACCTTTCTCTGTCGACGTCGCCAAGTGCAGGAACGTCCCGTCGTTGTGGTCAATGCGGACGTTCGTGACGCGCTCACGGGAGCGCGTGCGTATGAACGGCATCATGCCGAGCGAGCTGCGATGCGAGATCGTCGCCGTCGACGTAGCGCTCACTTGCGGACTCGCGTCGTACGAGCGGCTGTCGACTGTTGCAAAGTCCCACACGCGCACCGTGCCATCGGAGCAGCCGACTGCGAGTGCGTCATTGCACGCGTGGAAGCACGTTGCGCTGTTCTGGACAATCGATGTCCGGAGCCGCTGCTTCTCGAGCGACCATAAATAAAAGTTCGCTCGGTCGCCCTCGATCCCGCCTGTGAGGAGCTACGTTTATAGCAAAACACGAGAATACACGCAGTGTTTGTGTGAGTATGAGAGAGATGCAGACAGACTCACACAACAACTGATCATAACAACATCACGTACGCGCGTGTCGGGGCTCCGCGAATACCGGTTCACCAAGAGCTTCGTGTTGTCGAATGCGACGGACGGCGCGCGCTGACTCTCGCTCCGCAGCTCTGCGACGTCTGCGAGTTCGAGCGTCTTTGGTGGCGCACTCAGCCACGTGTCTTCGAGCGTCATCCACTTGAGGTCGTTCACGTACTCGCGCATGGACGTGCGCTCGTTCAGGAGCGACGCACGGATGACTGGCGGCGAGCCGCGGCGATTCACATTGCTGCGCACAAGGATTGCCAAACAGTCAGTCAGTGGATCTGCTGATACACAGTGTCTTGTTTGGCTTCAGAGCTGTGCTCTGTGAGGTGTATGCGTCGCATGCAGTACGTACGGAGACGGCACATCGATCTCTCGATAGCAGTACGACGACGCGCGCCGGAAACAGTTGAGCAGCAGCGGCTGGTGCGGCACGTGCGCGAGGACTTCCCACACCACGGGCTTCATGAGCTCGCGCGCCCAGTTCTTGCTCAGCGTGACTGCAATGTGAGTGCGAGTGCATGCACGTCGCGCATAGACAGCGATCAGGTCGAGGTCCACGCCACATGGACGTTCACAAGCACAGTCAGCACTCAGCAGTGTAGACAGCACTCCTATCATGCACATACGCTCGCGTAAGGCACACACACTCATGCACGCACCGAGATAGAAGGTGTACTTGGATCCGAGGAATGCGAGGACGTGCGCCAGGAGCACAGGATTTTGCACGAGCACGTGGATGCGCTGGGGCGACGCGACGCTGCCGCTGACGAGCGCGCCGTGCGCTGCGTCTGCCGCCGCTTGCTGCTGCTGCTCGTGCGGCGCGTCGGTCGTCTCCATCATGCTCTCGGCCATCGCTGCTGCTGCTGGTGCACACGCACGCTCACGCTCAGGCTCAAGCTCGCTCGTTCCCGTTGCGCTCGTGTCGAAATGCAAGCAATAGAGAAAACAAACAAACCATGCTCGAGGAGAAAAAAGACACGGCGCTCGCATCGAGCATACTGAACGCAAGTGATTTGTTGCGGCGGGAAGCGCAGGCTTCTATTCCAGCGTGCTTCCATGTCCGGGACACTGTCCCGATTTTTGGCGGCATCGTGTGGCATCGTGTGGCACACGATCTTCATAATGTGCGAGGGGGGAAGAGCTGCTCCATCCAAAACGCTCACATCGATCGCAAGGAGCTGCTCGAGCTCGTTGTACGTCGCTCGTCGCTCTTCGCTCGTTGTCGCTGTCACTTCACGCGCGCATCAGCTCACGCACCTTCACACAAAGCACACACTACACACACACGATGTCGTCGAGCGAAGACGACCGCAACTTGTCGGAAGACGACGACGTCTCGGAAGACGAAATCCCTGAAGAGGAGGACGATGTCTCGGACGACGACGACGAGGTCGCGGCCGCCGCTGCACCAGCAGCGAAGAAGCGCAAAGGCGCGAGCGAGAGCAAGCCAAAGCCAAAGAAGCGCCGCAAACCTGTGAACAAGTTCATTGAAGAAGAGGCCGATGTCGACGAAGACGAAGAGGAGGAGGAAGACGACGACGACGGCGACTTCTATCGCTCGGAGCGTGTGCTCGCAGAAGAGGTCGAGTCGGCCCATGCGTACCGGTACGAGCCGCAAGACCGGAACAAGTTTGACGACACGGAGAGCGCAGAGGAGATCGTGAACCAGATCAAGAAGCGCCACCACCAGAGCCGCAAGCAGTACGACGAAGACGACGAAGGCGGCGACATGATGCAGAGCGAAGTCGCGCAGCAGTCGCTCTTGCCGTCGATCCAGGACCCGCGCATGTGGGTCTTTAAGTGCAAGGTACGTCCAATCGCCCTAGGCTATCACGTCATGTCTGTATGGCGCTGAGGCTCTCGCTCACAGTAGTGTCTCTCGTCCGTCCATTGTACTGTGGTGGCACGCAACCGCTTGTCCGCTTCGACTAGCCGGGACGCGAGCAGCACCTCGTAGTCGCGATGATGAACAAGTTCATTGAGTTTGCGCGGCGCGGCGAGCCGCTGCACATCAAGTCGGTCGTGGCGTCGAACTCGAAGGGCTTCATCTACGTCGAAGCCGAGCGCGAGCCGCACGCAAAAGACGCGCTCAACGGCCTCCGCGACGTCATGCAGTACTCAATGAAGCTCGTGCCGATCCACGAAATGACGTCTGTGCTCCACGTCCAGAAGCAGCGCAAGCCACTGACTGTCGGCGCCTGGTCGCGCATGAAGCGCGCCGGGCTCCACAAAGGTGACTTGTGCAAAGTGCTCGAGATCCTCGACAATGGCGCACGCGTACGTCTGTCTGTCTGTCTTCGTGCTACTGCTGCTGTCATGGCGCTAGGACACGCACTGTGTGACCCTCTCTCTCTGTCACCTATAGGCGGTCGTGAAACTCATCCCGCGTCTCGACCCGGTCGTCTTGGGCGGTGGCGAGCAGCCCAAGTACAAGAAAGGCCAGCGTCCGCCGCAGAAGCTCTTTAGTGCAAACATGGCACAGGGTCTCGACGTCACGCGGCGTCGCCACCCGTCAACTGGCGACATGCTCGACTTCTACGAGAACGACTTCTACAAAGACGGCTTCTTGATCAAAGAGGTGAACATCGCGACGATGCTCCAAGCTGAAGACATCAACCCGACGCTCGACGAGATCAACAAGTTCTCGTCCGTTGGTGGCGGCGACGGCGGCGACGACCTCATGTCGGCCATGGACGCAGACGACTGGAAGAACAAGGTCGAGCTGACCAAGGGCGACACGGTCCGTGTGATTGAAGGCGACCTCGTGAACCTTATGGGCGTCGTCTTGAGCACAAACACGTCGAACGACACCGTGCGCGTGATGCCGCTGCACGAAGAGATCAAAGACACGATCCTCGACTTCCAGCTCAGGCAGCTCATGAAGTACGTCAAGGTCGGCGACCACATCAAAGTCGTCTCGGGCATCTACTCGGGCGAAACGGGCACAGTCGTCGCTGTCGACGAGAGCGACGGGTCGCCCGTTGCGATTGTCTTGGTCGATAGCATGGCGAAAGAGATCCAAGTGCGCGTGCGCGACTTGCAAGAGTCCGCGGAAGTCTCGCACGGCTTGGACTCGTTCAAAGGCAAAGAGCTCTACGACCTCGTTGCGGTACGTCTCTCTCTCTCTCTGAGTACACGACCAAAGGCTCTGAGCGTCTGATTGACTCTGTTGTACCTGCGCGTGTGGTGTCGGGATGCAGCTCGCACATGGTGACGTCGGTGTCGTCACGCACGTTGGCCGCGACGGCTTCTCCGTGCTGTGCCAGAACGGCCAGTCGCGCGACATCTCGGACCAGGAGATCCAGCGCAAGATGGTCTCGTCGCGCGCGACTGCAGCGCTCGACAAGAAGCACAACCACGTGAGCGTCGGTGAGATGGTGAACGTCGTGGAAGGACCACACGCGGGCCACAGCGGGACGGTCAAGCACATCTACCGCACGTACCTCTTCTTGCACAACAACCGCATGGTCACGAACGCTGGCGTCTTTGTCGCCCGTGCGCGCCAAGTCGTGCTCTCGGGCAGCAAGGCGCGGTCCGACATGATCCAGAACTCGACCGTGCCGCGCATGGACGCCGGCATGCAGCGCGGTCGCCCTGGTGGTCCGCCGCACATGCGCGAGTCCGAGCTCGTGGGCAAGACTGTGAAGATCAAGAAGGGCATGTGGAAGGGCTACATCGGCATTGTCGTGGACGAGAGCGACCAGAAGGTCAAGGTCGAGATCCACTGCAAGGCGAAGGTCGTCGACGTTGACCGCTTGCACGTGACGCCAGCTGGAACGCGCGACGGTATGATCCAAGACCGTCCGCGCTACACTGGCACGCCAATGGGCGGCGCAACGCCGATGCCGTCGCAGACACCGCTGCACGGCAGCATGACGCCAATGGCGACTCCGATGCACCGCGGTCTCGGGACGCCGTCGTCGTCGTCGCGCACGGGCGATGCGTGGAACGTTGCGAACGACGACGCGCTGCTCGAGACGCAGATGAACCAAGAGAAGGACATCACGCACGCCACGAGCTTTGGGACGCCGCTCGACCCTGTGGCGCCGTCAGGTGATAGCATGAACAGCCGGTCGTACACGAACCCAGCGACGCCAATGGCGCCGCGGTCGCCGACGCGCGAGAGCATGATGCCAGTGACGCCAGCTGCGAACCCAACGACGCCGGGACTGAACCCGACGACGCCAGGACTCCAGCCGCGGACACCGGCGTACATGATGTCGCACAACCCGACCACGCCAGGTTTGAATCCAACCACGCCGGGCTTGAACCCGACGACGCCAGCGCACCACTTGTCTGCAGCGACGCCAGGTATCGGTCACGACCACCACCACCACCACTCGGGCATGGAGCCGATGACGCCAGGGTTCAACCCCACGACGCCAGGGCTGCCGTCGATGACACCGGGTCTGAACCCAGTCACGCCAGGCTTGAACACGCCAGGGTATCACCACAACCCAATGACGCCCGGTGCATTCGGCATTGCGACGCCGATGGCTGGACTTGGCCGCATGAATTCGGCGGTCACGCCAGCTGCGACACCAGGCATGATGGGCGGCTCCGGTGTGCCAATGACGCCGGCGTACCACCACGACGCAGACGAGTACGGCGGGTCGTACTCGAACGGCGAAGTGACGTGGAAGATGAAGGGCGTGGAGGTGGAAGTGGTCGAAGGCGAGTATCGCGGCAGCGTTGGTGTGATCACTGCTGTGAACGGCGGCTCGTGCTCGCTCGACGTCGACGGCCGCGTGCTCAGCGTCTCGCTCGATGATGTGCGGCCAGTGGTGCCAGAGAAGCAGGACTCGGTGATCATTCTCTCAGGCGAAGAAGCAGGGAAGACGGGGTCGCTCATTGGAACAGACGGCTCGGATGGCATTGTCAAGGTCGACGGCGGCTCGGAGATCAAGATCTATGCGATCGCTTTGCTTGCGAAGCTCGCGCAGTAAGATGATGAGGACGCGATAGGAAGCGAGAGAGAAGGACGAGGACGCCCTGAGCGCTTGGTCGATTCACACATACGCACGCACCACTTGAATGGCTATTCCTTGGACTCTCTCTTGCTTCGTGAGCGTGGGCATGACAGTGCTGTGTGAGAGGACTCAGAGGACTCCGTGGTCTGAGGACAGTCAGACCTGAAACGGATAGCCACTTGAGTCTCTGTGCGTATGCGCGCTGACGTGACGGTCGCGATGCGTGCCGATGGCCGATAGGAGACAGCACCGCTCGGCTTCTTCACATGTCGGTCGCGCAGTGCTCACAAAGTCCGCAGCTCGGCACCGCGGACAGGGATCGTCAACGCTTGCACTAGACGCACGCGCACCAGCGCGCAGCAGCAACAATGCACAGACCGACGAGCGCGAGCGACGCCTTGCGCTCCAGGACGCAGCGATTGCACTTGCCCATCGCGCAACGAGCATCCTGAATGCCCAGCGCGACCCAGAGACGCTCAATCTCGAGCCATTCGCAGCTGAGCTCGACGACGTGATGAATGAGCTCGCGAACCAGCTCGCTGCGAGTCTCAAGCGCGCATCGCGAACGCCGCAGCATCAGCAGCAACTGTGTCAGCTCTACTCGTCCGTCGTGCTCTCTGGCTGCGACAGGTTCACGCCGGTGCGTCGAGTGCTCAGTTCTCGGTCCAACAGCAAGGAGTGCCACTGCAAGCGCTCGCTAACGACCTGGATGCTGTCGTTTACTGTGGTGGCAATGTGCACAGGTAGGCATCCGGTCGTTCATCCACGCAGTTGGTGCTTCGATTCGCCGCCTCGATGTCTCCAAGACGACGCTGTCGATCGCGATCTTGCAAGTCGTGGCGACTGGGATCGAGACGCTCGAAGCACTCGACTTCTCGTGGTGTCTCGAGCTCACGAGCGAGTGCGTCCACGCGTTCATCTCGTGCTGCAATGCTGGCTTGGCGCGTCTGAACCTGTCCAACTGCCCAACGCTGAACGACGACGCACTTGGCTGGATCAGCGGCACGCTTGGACCGCAGGGTTCGCTCACGCAGTGCAAGCGACCCCTCTCGCTCGATCTGTCGTACTCGCGCAGTCTCTCGGATCGCGGTCTCGCAGCGCTCGGACACGGCTGCTGCGCGCTCCAGTTTGTCAACTTGGAAGGGCTCGAGCGCATCTCGAGCGTCGGGATCCAGCAGCTCGTGTCCGGCTGCAAGCGCCTTCGTGTCCTGAGTCTGCGCAAGTGCACGCAGCTCTCTGACGCTGCCCTCGTGCACATTGGCGAGCACTGCCACCAGCTCCGGAGTCTCAACCTCTGCGGCTGCCACCGCATGTCGTCGACAGGACTGCGTGCAATGGTGCGTGGCACACCTGTGTTCCAGGCACTGAACCTCGAAGGCTGTCTCGAGATGCGCGAAGACATCCTCGCTGCCGTTGCAACGAGCTGTCTCTCGCTCCAGGTCCTGAACGTGAACGGCTGTCAAGAGATCACAGACAGCGGACTCGCAACGCTCGCAGAGCACTTGCCATTCGTCCAGCGCGCGGAGCACTACCGCGGTCTTGAGCCCAAGGCTGACGGTCTCCAGCTCAAGTTCTCAATCCAACAGAAGACGATCCACGACTCGGCTGCGCTCCGCATCCAAGCTGTCTACCGCGGCCACGTCGCTCGGCGCATCGCTGCGTCCTGGCGCGTCGAGATGATCGAGCGACCAGCGACGAAGACGATCCGCAAGAGCTACGTGCGCTGGCGCCTCAGCACCGAGATCAACCGACGCGTGGCGCGCACAGCGCTCGTAAACACAAGTGTCGTGAAGATCCAAGCGCTCATGCGCGGTGTGCTCTGTCGCGCTGCGCTCGAGCGTGCAAGTGGCGAAGCCCAGCGCCTTAAAGTCTGGTCGAAGCTTGCTGTGAAAGTGCAGGCAGTCTACCGAAGCCACTGGACGCGACGGCACTACCACGTTGTGTTCAAGACCATTGAGCGGTACCGACGCGAGCAAGCGCTCATTGCGCGCCACGCTGCAGTCGTGCGGCTCCAGCGAGCGTACCGCGCGCGCTTCCACCGCTCGCGTCTCGACGACATCATGGCGATAAACCAGCAGCGTCGACTCGAGCGCACGAACACAGCGACGTTGCTCCAGCGACTCTATCGCTCGCGTGCAGCGCGCAAGGCGTACAGGACACTACGGTATGCGCTCGAGCAGCAACAGGCCAAAGTCCGTGAGCTCGTGCGGTTTGCAATCAAGATCCAGAGTCGCTGGCGCGGCCATCGTGCGCGCGAGCAGGTCGAGCAGTACGAGCGTGCAAAGCAAGAGCGCGAGCTGCGTCGATACAACGCTGCGAGTCGCATCAACGCTGGCGTGCGTGGGTACTTTGGCCGGCGCATTGCACACGACGCTCGCGTGGTGTTCCAGACCCGTCAGAACGCCGCGAAGCGCATCCAGCGCGCGTACCGGCAGTTCAAGACGCCGAGTGCGAAGCGCATCGAGTTTGAGCGCATGCTCGCGCGCATGCAGTCGCACATACGCGACGAGAGCGACGCGGCGCGGAGTAAACAGACTGAGCTCTTGCGCAAGACGCGCGCACTGATCGACCGCGACTCGGCGTCAGAGCCCGAGAGCGACGACGACTGGCGCGACTTTGCTGACGAGTACGGCGACCAGTTCTGGTTCTCGCCGTCGCGCAAGTTGCGGCAGTACGTGCGGCCGAACGAGAGTGCGTTCGAGCAAGCGATGCTCGGACTCACCTGTCGAGTGTACTGGCCGCTCGAGCAGCAGTGGTTCAGCGGCCGCATCGTGCGTTTCAATCGTGTGAAGAGCAAGCACCACATCGAGTACGACGACGGCGACCACGAGTGGCTCTGCTTGCACCTCGAGCGTGCGCGTGTGCAGCTCTACAATGGCTACTGCTGGTGCATGGTCTCGATGTTTGAGCCGTCGCTGCGGACGCTCCGTGCCACGACGTTTGTGACACTGCGGTACCAGTGCTACGACGCGTCCTACCGCTGCTGGCGCAGTGGCGTCGTGAAAACGTACAGCGAGCTAGCGGACCAGTTCTGCGTCGCATATGACGATGCCGGCGGCAGTGATGCGACTGACGCATGGATCGACGTGTTCCGGAACGAGAACATGTTTCAAGTCCAGGACGCGATCACAGGCGAGTGGTGCTCGCTCAGCGGCTACGTCTTTGGTCGCGTCCGCGGTCGACCACTCAACTTTCTCACGATGGCAAACGGTCGACCAGGAGTAGCCGAGCACTACTACAGTGTCGAGGACTACTTGAGCTACGTCGAAGCGCCAGCCGAAGAAGAGCAAGAGCAAGCGAGCGATGCGATGGAGACTGATGTGACTGGAGCCGAGAGGACAGAGGACGATGACGAAGGAGGAGACAGAGGTGCTGAAGGCGATGGCAACGACGCGACTCGCCAAGAAGACGCTCAACCAGGAAGTGATGAAGAAGATGGCGGCGACGATGCAGATGACGAGGACGACGTGGATGGTGAGGAAGAGGACGACGAAGATGGAGACAAAGACGACAGTGGTGAAGCAGACTAGCTCTTGTGCTCTAGGATGTTGCCGATTTTCGTACTTAGTAGAGCACATTCTTATTGATCTGTCGTGCACTGTGCATGTGTACTAAACTGTACACACACTCTCACCTCACACAACAAGTGTGACGTGGTGATCAAGTGAGCAGGAGCACCAGCGTCTCTCTCTGTCTGTGTACGAGCATGAAGCTCTTCCAGCTCACGCTCCCAAACGAGCAGCATGGAAAGGTGCGAATGCGCATGGCGCTGCTATTGCCTCCGCTCGTATCGCTTTCCACGCCTCGCTGTCGTCTCTAGCGCTCGTAAACAGCGCCAACACCGTTCAAACCGATTGACCAACAGACTGCTCAATCATTGCGTGACGCGTGCTCTGCAGGTCGTCTCGACGCTGCAAGACGAGCTCCAGCTCGACAATGTCACGAGCGTCGAGGCGCGCACGTCGTCGATCGTGACGTTCCGCGTCGAAGACGAAGAGATGCAGGCGATTCTGAACAAACTGCAGCGCATGGGCGTGGGCGTGCAGTTTGGCTTCTGCGACGTCATGTCGCTCACACCGGGCACGACGATCCGGAAGCAGCGCGCAAAGAACAAGAAGAAGCGCCGCGTCGGCCGCATTCTCGAGCGCTCGACAGACGTCGGCACGGCGGTGCCAGTGGCCGAGATGTACGCGCACATTGAAGCGAACTCGACGCTCTCGCGCGACTCGGTCGGCATGCTCCTCATCTCGTCGTACGTGCTATACGTACAATAGGCATACGCCACGTGTATACCAGATTGACCTCTTATGTCTGTGTGTGTCTGTCTGTATGGATGTGACAGAGCGATCGCAGGCATTGGACTCGCAGGCGACTCGGGCGTACGTTCACCTGCGTGTGTCGGACGACAGGACTTCGTGTGCGTCCTAGTCAACTCACAGCATTCGACTGCTTGGCGTGATGACTTTGTCTCTGTCTCTCTCTATACGTATACTCTGTAGACGTACGTCGTGGCGTCGATGCTCCTGTCGCCACTGATGGTGCGTCTCTCTATCTGCTGCTGAGCTGTGGGTTGAGCGGATCTGCTACAAGACGCAGTGCCTCACACAAACACGCGAACTGACGCAGGGTCCGATCCTCGGCTGTGCGTTTGGCTACGCGATTCGCGACCGCACGCTCTTCATCAACGGCTTCCTGAACGAGATCTTTGCGCTGGTACCTCCTCCTGTCTCCTCCCACTGCCTTCTAGAGCCAGCCTGCCTCTGTCTGACTGACTGATTATTTGTCTGACTGACGGATGGATGGACAAACCGCCACTTGTAGACGATCACGCTGCTCCTCGGTATGCTCATCGGCGCGCTCCTGAGTCCGTACGCCGCAGCGCTCAACTGGCCGACGAACGAGATGCGCGAGCGCGGACAGGCGATCCAGCTCCTGTTTGGCGCAGTCGTTGCCGCGCTCTCGGGCACGGGCGTCGCACTCGCCGAGTCGAACGCCAACATCTCGTCGGTCGTCGGGACTGCGATCGCCGCTGCATTGCTCCCACCGACAGTGAACAGCGGCATCTGCTTCTCGTACGTGATCATCGGGCAGTACTTTGTGGTACGTACTAGGAGCAGCAGCCGCTGTCCTCATAGTGTTCTAGTGTCCTAGATCACCGCTCGAGTCCTCACGCCATTGCTATCGCTGTCTCTATCGCGCTAGGCGGACGACGTGATTGGCGAAGAGCAGCGCCTCGTGTTCTACGAGATCGCCGTCGGCAGCGCCATGCTCGTGTGGATCAACGTCATCTTCATCTACTTCACCGCCGTTCTCGTGTTCAAAGCCAAGAAGGTCGGCGAGTTCCAGCTCATCCGCAAGGTCGACGAAGGCGCGTGGACCAACTTGCCGCGCGTCCAGCGCTCGCCAACGAACGCCCTCGCACGGAGCAAGACAGTGCCGCAGCAGCACTTGCACTCGCAGTTCACAGACAGCAGCACCGCCAGCCATGGCCACGGACTGCTTGGAGTGCCAGAGCACTCGGCCAAGTCGCATGCGACAGCGCAGCGCGACGCAGCGTCAGGCGATTCGGACCTCCCAGTGTCGCCGCTGCGCCGTCGCCAGCGCCCACCGAGCATCTTCCTCCAGCCCGACGACGATTGCAGTGTCAGTACAACTGACAAAGTAGACGCAGTGTAAGAGCGAGCGAGGGAGCGAGTGTCCGCGACTTGGAACGTGGTCGTGGTCATATCTGTCGAACTCTGTCATATCGCCATTGGTTCGCTTGCGACCGATCTGACGCTCTGGTCGGTCACTCGCTTGTTCGCACACCACTCGACGATAGGCGCTAGTACTCGAGCGCTTCGTAGATGGGCTGCTGGAGTTCGCGCCGCGACTTGGAGCGCCGCTGCACGGCGCGCAAGTGCAGCGCTGCAATGTCGCGGTTCCGGTCACTCGGTGCGCTCTGGAGCGACGCAATGCGCTTGAGCGGCACTTTGGCTGGCATGCGCAGCGGCGCGAGCGGTGCTGTGACTGCCGGAGCAGTGAGTGGCACTTCAGTCTTTGGCTCGACGCGAGCGACGGCAGCAACAGGCTCTGGTGCTTTGCGCTGGTTCATCGACTGTTGGTGTCTGGGCATGCAAGAGAGGAGGCAACGCAGTGCAGTCGTGAGCTTGACAGAGTGGCCAATTAGAGCTACGACAAGCTCACGCCACGAGGCAGCAGCGACGGTCCGTACAGTCGTGGCTCAGACAGGTGCCGCATGATGCGCAGTGGTCGCGTGCGCGGGAGCTTCGGTGTCGGCTCGACTGCACTCGCAGCGCTCGCAGTCAAGAGAATGGCTGTCCACGTGTTGGCGCTCTGGAGCTCTTCGTCTTCCATGTTGTCGCCAGACGGATCCGACTCGGAGCCAACTGAGCCGTCTTTGCTCGCGTCATCAGCGAGCACGTCTGGCAAAGTCGCTTCGATCTATTTGAGCAAGTCCTCTGGATCGGACAGCGCGAGCAACGCACTCATGCTGTCGTCTGCAAAGAGCGCGTCAAACTCGGACGGAAGACCGCCGGCGGTGAACGACGACGCGCTCATTGACGTTGTTGCTGTTGGCATGTACGCAGTCGGGTCCAATGGGCTGGAGAGGAACTGGAGCGTTGGCGAGCGCGGCACTGCCTGCTTTGGTGGTGAGCGTGCAGTCGTTGGCTGGCAGGAGCGCAGGATCTCGTCAGACTCGGTTCGAACAATGGTGCAGCCTGGAAGCGGTGCGAATGGCGCCAGTCGAACCTTGTTGTCGCTCGAGCGCGGACTCGCGGCTGCTGGTTGCGGCAATATGCTCAACATGGTCGGGTCAGATCCGCGGGGACTCGCTGCTGCTTGTGGTGGTGATCGCATCTCTGTATCCAGAGGCGGTGTCGCTGCACGACGTTGCTCCTCAGCAGCAGCAGCGGCTGCGACGCGATCCAAGTGGATCACTTGCGCAAACGGCAGGAGCGCGTGGCAGAACTTCGTGCCAGCCATGCGCAGGTCGTACGGTGTAAAGTGTTTGAGCACAGTATGGATCGCACGGCTACTGCTACTGTTACTGCTGCTAGCGAGCGTGCTGCTCGTGCTCGCGCCAGTGCTGCTCCCAACGACGACGAGGTGCTGTTGCTTCTTGTTTGGTCCGACGCCAAAGAACGACGCCTCGAGCGTGAAGCTATGGAGCACTTCGGCCTCTTTCCAGACCACGACGCGTCCAGTGCCTTTCTTCGCGCCGCTCACTGAGAACGTGTAGTCGCTGAAGCTGTAGAACCCGCCGCGCTGCGCGTTGCTCGTCTTCCCGAGCAAGTGGGGGAACAAGCGCAGTCGCGCAGCTTCAGTGCGACTCGTTGCGTCGAACGGCTTGCAGCCGTAGAGGAAGATGTTCTTCTTGCGGCTGTGGCCGTGGATGTCGACGTAGAGGCTCACTGGCCGCGTCGTCTTCATGGACAGGATCGCGTTCTTCGTGGCGAGGATCGTCGGGTGGAGTTCTGCAGACGGCTGCATCCAGCGCCGATTCAAGTCCGTACCTGCGAGCGGGCAGCGGTAGGGGGTCAAAGAGCCTAACTTGTTGTTTAGGCTGGACTTCTCTCCTGCCAGAGGGAACTACCCAGCATTACTACGTTGTCTAGACTACATGGTTGTTGATCTCTGGCCCAATGTGAGTGGCGGTGTTGCAAAGATGGAGGA
>JAASFL010000302.1:0-23609 GCA_023333735.1 Globisporangium takayamanum
CGACTACTGCGCAAACTCACGCGTGGGTACTTTTTGCGCCAAGAACAACTGCAAGGTTGGCCGCGGCTGCGGCAACCGCCTGCGCGATGTGGAAGGTCTTCAACTCAAGACGGGACCACTCGGCTACACTGTGCATACCGCTTCGCTTCTCCACCTTGACGGACTTGCTGTTCGCCAATGCGTAGTCTTGCACGGCATGCACTGCATCAATAGTTGACGCAAACGAACAGCCGACAGCAAGTGGCTGCGTAGGCTCCTGGTCTTCCGCACCGACTTGGCTGTCGTCTCTCATCCGCATTTTCGGTCGTGTGAGGTCAAGCGCGTCTGGAATGTCTTTGTCTTTTGATGGCACCGCCTCACACTGCGTTTGGCCGACAGACCCGCGAACCCGCGCAAAAGCTACACGTTCTGGCATAATAAATTGCGAAAATTGTCTTTAATATACACATACCGACATATAAGATGCATACACACATCCTGTCGCACATTTGGGGGTAGTTATACACATACCGCACAAATTGTTCACATACCGGAATAAATTTGTGAATTTATACACCTTTTGTCATTTTCCCAAAATTTTAAATATTTCATAATATTTCATTTCTCATGGTACCGGTATACTTCAGTTATTTGTAGCCACACAATGCCCATGCCACATAACTTTACACAACGCATCAATTCATACAGGACAATAAACTTAAATTTTAGTCACTTTGCGCTGCAGCTCCATCTCGAGCTCTATCTTCCCCATCTCATTTATTCTGAAGATGGAGCTCTCGGATTTGTTACAGATGTACCTCATTTGTTACGTCGACAAAGCAAATACAAATAGTTCATGTAGTATGTAGCACGATACGTTTGAAACCGATGTTAGCCAAAGAGTACCGGTAAATGTGGATGTTGGCTCATCAATATTTTTGCGTTCCACGTGGATCGGTTATTTCGTACCTGTGCAAACATATTAGACTTGTCAAGAGGAAATGAATTGAACAAATCTATTATTGATATGGCTTATTGTGGACCGGTCCACATTTTCGATAGCTCCCACGTTTCGTCAAGCACCGATTGTGGACCAGGAACAAGGTTGACGTAGTCTGTCAGTTTTCATCTTGATTTTTGAATGCCGAAATGCAAACAGCAAAACCAAATAGTGAAAAAACGAAAGGGTGCCAGCACAGCTCACGTCCTTACAAGTACGACGACCTTTCACAGTCCGTCTACATCGTACTTACTAGGACGAACAATACTCGATGCAGCTCACACGAGTACGATACATGAGCCATCCCTTCATTTATTCACTATGCAAAATCACTGTTTATTTTTCGGCATTCAAAGAACAAGTCAAATTCTGACAGGTTGATGCAATCCAGACATTTGTGTGGTAGTACATAAAAAAGGCAAACAGGCGCAAGAGCACCAAGCACCAAGCGCGGTTGTCGCGCTCGTCGCCCGACAGCAGCTCGTAGAGTTCACGTCTTGCCGTGTGTGCCAGGACTTGGACTCACGCACACACAATTGACATGACAGCAGCGTCAGGAATGCTCCAACACATGCGGCGCAAGACGAGCGAGCGTGGGAAAGCGTCCAAGTCGAGCTCCATGGGCAGTACTCGCTCTCGCGCATCCAAGCGTTCCACGCGTATGCGAGCTCTGCGACCATGCTGCGTGTCGTGCTTGTCATTCTCGTGACGCCGCTTCCGTGCCTCGTTGCGGTTGCACTCGTGGACTTGATTCAACTCAAGCCACCTGAGCACGGGATGCACGACAGTGTCGGCTACTGGGTCCGCGCACAGCTCACGACGATGCTCTACTCGTACGCAGTGGCCGACCAGATCTCGTGCTACGTCCCTCGTCTGACACTGTCGACTTGCAATCGACTGGCGATCGCGTACCCGACTGCGACGCTCACAAACGCCTTGACGTACGCACTCGCGTTCGTGATCGGCTTTCCTGTGCCATTCACGCTCACGCTGTTGAGTGTACCGTGGACAGTCTTCTTTGGGCTCTTGCTCTGGTTCGTGCGCGGTGCGTTCCTGCGCGCGCACCCAGACGTGCTGCGCCAAGTACTACAGTACGCGCTCGTCGTCCTCTGCCAGCTCTCGATGGTGCTTCTGTATCCGGGCTTCTTGTCCGCGTTCTCGAGGCTCGGGTCAACGGGTCAGACCACGTTTGTGCTCTTGCTGCCAGCGATCAAGCTCGCGGAGAAGAACCTCATCAGTCGGTGCTTGCGCGACAGCGACGACGTCAAGCCCGAGCTCGTGGTCCTGAACGTCGAGGTCTTCCACACGCTCTTTGTCTCGTGCTGCATGCAGAGCTCGATGTCGTTCAGCACGAACCTCGTGATCATGGCACTCGACGTTGCGCAAGCGTGGCTGTCGCTCCATGACGTGAACGCGCTGTTTGTGGACGCAAACGCGCTCGCACGCAAGATGCAGATCAAGCGACAACAGCCAATCGCAATTGCAGTCGCAATGGAGTCGCAGCTCCTGCCACCAGCGATTCGCAGCAGCAGCACCATCAGTGCTAACTCAACTCCTGCAATCGACGGACCTCGACTGAACCAGATCGTGCTGTCTCCTGACAGCAACAGCGCAGCAACTCTCAAGACACAGGAGTATGAAAAGCGTGTACAGCTTCTTCAGTCCCTGGACGACCAACAGTCCATTGCGGTAGCGCGTCTTAGTCCTAATGAGCAGCGCGAGTTCTGCAACAAGCTCCGTCGGATTCTGTTCCTGACCGAGTTCACGGAGATCATGGTCCCTGCCGTGTACGGTGCGTGCGAGCACATTGACTGCTCTCATCCTTGAGGGCTTGCTCATCTGCTCGTGGCTCATATCACGCACTGCTTGGTTCCTCGACAGCGCTGTACCTGAACGTCCTCTTCCACCTCCCAAATCGCGTCTACTACCCACAGCTGTGGACCATGAGCAGTGCCGACTTGACGACAACGACAGCAATCGTGCTCTTGTACGCTGCACTCGAGTTCCTATCGCTTGTCGCGCTCTGCGTCGTGCTCAAGCGCAAACTCGGCGTCTCAGCCGTCCATCAGCTCGCATTCGTGCTCGAGAAGCAGAGCAAGATGGTGCAGTCCAAGTTGGTGCTGTGGATCGTCTTCATGCTCCAGTCGGCGCTCGTGCACCTTGGTACGTTTGCAGTCACGCTGCTGTGCCTCGCTCGATAGAGTGTGCGCTAACACTGACATGACCTGCCTCGTTCAGGCGCAGACTACAGCTTCAAGTTTGCGTGGCTCCATCAGTCATCGCCAACACTGTCGGCAGTCACACCATCGTTCTGAGAGCTCTGGACAAGATGGACTGAGATGAGAGCAGTCGACTCCGTCAAGAGTCGAGTGTTGTCTGAGGGTAGACACTTGCTAGTCAACGCTGCAAACGACGTCTTCAGCTGTGCCCGTTCGCAGCACCACTCGCGCTCTCTCTACTTGTCTCTAGGTCGTCTCTAGGTCTCTTACACAGGCACACACAGACACTTGGTCTCTCGCTCTCTTCTCTCTCGCTTCGTGCTCACGACGGAACGTGAAACGTCGAGCTGTTCGCAATGTGCTGCCGACAAATCGGACACGACGGACGCGGCAAGCGCTCGACGCACGCATGGCAGTAGATGTGGCCACACGGAATGAGCACGCGGTCGACCTTGTTCTCAAGGCAGATCGCGCAGATGAGCGAGTCCTGCGCGTCCTTCTTCTCGCGAATCGCGTCGTCAATCTGCGCGGCTGCAACGCGTCGTCCTTCTTCTGCTTGCTCGAGCCGCTGGCGCAAACGCAAGTTCTCCTGGAGCAAGTCTTCGTACTCGGTGCTCAGCGACACGTTGAAGCGCGCGAGCATGTCGTTCACGGCCGTGACGACAGTCGCAGCCGGCACGATCGCCGCAGCGGCACTACTGCTCGTTAGCATAGATGCATGCGCCAGGTCACTCCGAGCTGTCAATGACGCAGGAAGCGACTCGGACTGTGCAGACTTGACAGTTTGTGTGAGCAAGCTCGCTGCGATCGCAGCGTCGCGAGGGTCTGCTGCTGCCACGACAGCGTTGCTGCTGCTGGTGCCATGACGCGCAGAGCGAAACGTGTAGATCTGGCTACTTGGGTACCACTTTGCCTGCGTCTTGGACACTTTGACTTCGTAGCTGCGCACGCTCGTGTCGCCTCTGTCTTGCTGCTCCTGCTCTTGCACGATCTTGCCATATCGGAGGTGCCCGTCGACCTCGACGGCCACGAGCTCGCCTGCCAAGTGCGCATGCAGTGGCGCGAGCTCAATCACGCCTTGGTCGAGCTCAGTCAGCGGCTCGCCGAGCACGCCGCGGAGCTTCTCGACAATCAACTCGGTGTCTTCGCACACGTGCAGGAGCTGCAGGAGCGCGTCGATCTCTGTGACGTCGCACGACAGGATCGACTCGACGCTCGCGCACTCTTGGAGCACGCCGCCAAGGAGCTGGTTGATGCAGCCCGCAACGACCTGGGCGACGCGAAGGCCGCCGCTGCTGTGCGTCTCGAGCGTGCGCTTGGCCACGTAGATCACGTGCGCAGTCGAGTCGACAAACGAGAGACTCGTCATTGACGCGGAGCTCTTGGTCACGTCAACGCGGCGCAGTGGGTGATCGAGCGTCGCAATGAAGCGCGACGTGAGCGTGTCGACGTACTGGACGTCAAACGTCGCGAGCGCGACGATACGCTGGTTGATCGCGTCAAAGTCCGGGATGAAGCCAAACGGTTCGGTCAGCGTCGCCTTTTGCTGCTGCACAGTGATGATCTTCTGGACGCCGTTTGCAAACTGCTGCGACGCGAGGACTGCGTTCACGTGTGCGAGCGTCGCGCACGGCGAGAGCACGTCCACGTCGTCAGTTGCGAGCTCTTCAGTCACGACTGCACTGATGCCAGGGACGCCGAGGACTTGGCACCACCGCGTCGAGATGCGCGGATGGACGACGTGCAAGTCTGACAAGTCGATGCGCGCACAGAGCCACGGCGAGTCGTTGTACGCCATCTGCACGAGCGGCTCCATCACAGACGCGCTGCTGGGCAAGTGCATGCGCTTCTTTGCACTGATCGACAGTGTCTGACTGCTGTCTGCGAGCGTATCAGCGAGCAAATTGACAATGCGCGTGACCGCGACGAGCTCGTTCAGGTTCAGCGCGTGCCCGTTGCACTCGGCGTGGAGGTCCTGGAGCAAAACGACGTAGTCGTCGACGTCGGGACTTGTCTTGGACCCGAGACGCCGAAAGAGCGTGTCGTACGCGCCAAACGCACGCGGCACTTCGTACATCAGCGGCGCGAGGTTCTCGCCGAGGTGAAAGTACAACCGCGCGCCTTTCACGAGCGACGAGCCGATCGGGACAATCGCAGCGTTAGCAACGCGGCGCTGCTCGTCGCTGCGCAAAGTGTCCCACGACGTCTGCAAGTACTTGAAGAGCTCTTGGAAGACTTCGACCATCGGAAGGTAGAACTGCCACTGGAGCGTCGGTGATCGGTCGCCCGAGCTCTCGCCCGTGATGTAGAACAGATGCGCAAGCACAACGTCTTTTGCTGGCGGCGACATGATGTTGAGGCGGCTCCAGAGAATGCGCGGTGGCACGGCAGACGTCAGCAAGATCGGTTTGCTCGTGAACGCGAGCGCTTGGTCGTCTGGCGTTGCGCAGTCGACGTACCGCACAACTGTCGTGCGCGACGCAAAGCTCCCAGCGGCTGCTGCACCCGCAGTCGTTGTCGTGCGCTCGTACGTCACAGCAGGAACAAACGCGATCGTCGCGATCGTCTCAAAGAAGTTGCGCGAGCGGTCAAAGCGCTCAAAGTTCTGGATGAAGTACTGGTGGAGCGCAAGCACGAGCGTCTCGTCGTCTGCGAGCAGCGCCATCTTGTTTGCGAACAGCGCTTCGATGCGACGCGCGCAGCTGATAAAGATCTCGACTGTGATCTCACTGTGGAGACCAATCTCGCCCATGAGGTCGAGCCACTCGGGACTCTGGTACGCAGCAACTGGGAACTGCTCTGGTGCGTCGCGGTAGATTGTCGCCAGGACTTTGTTGCGCGGATCAAAGAACGCGCTCGCTGGCTGGTACGCGCCGTGGACATCGCGGAACAGCGCAGTCGTCTTGAGCATCCGCGTGAGGTCCGAGTCGCCGCGAAGCGTTTGCCAGTGCTGCTTGATCATGCTCAAGACCGTGTCGCGCTGGTCAGCGCCGAGCTGCGCGTACGTTGGAAGGAGGAAGATCAAGAGCTTCGCATTGCTCATCTCCTGAACGCCGAGGTCGCGATAGAAGCTCGTGAGGCGCTGATTCACTTTGAGGAAGCTCTGACGCGCATTCGGTGGCAGCGGGACGGTCGCCAAGTCGATCTCCGGTGGCACGAGGTAGAAGTCGCCAGTGTCGATCGCACACGCGACGTCGCAGATGTTCACAAACATCGGCACGCGCTTGAGCATGTCCATGTGCATGCGGTTAAAGCCGCCGTAGTTGCTGCTGTGGTAGCTGAAGAACTCGGCGAGGAACGTCGCGTCGGCTTCAGTCATTGTGTGCCAGTCAATGCCGCTCCAACTGGCCGTTGCGAGGCAGTCGAGCACAGAGATCGCAACGACGCGGCTCGATGGCACCAGCTCGCTCTCTTGGCCGCTGAAGAACGCCAGCTCGATCATCGCAGCGTTCAGACGCGTGAGCACAGTGTGGAGCGTCTCGCGACTGCAGTACTCGGTCTCCTGCACGACTTCTTCGACCATGTCAATGACCACAGCTGTCTCGTGCGCGCTCGCTCGATGAACAGCGTCCTCTGCGCTCATGAGCGCTCGCTCGTCAATTGAGCTCGCATCGCCAAGTCGCTCACTCGACGCAGTTGCGCCAGTGCCACTTTGTCCACTCGTAGTCAGCTCATTGGCGTGACCGCTAGTGTCTGGCAGCTGCTCGGAGCCATCGTCAGCACTCGCAGCAGCGCGCTCGCTTGCGTCGTCTGCATCTGCAACGCTACTCACGTCGCTCGCAGAGTCATCATCGTCGTCATCGTGCGTCTCGGACGCATCGCCATTGTCCGACGCGCCGTCGACGAGGTCGTCGCGCAGGAGCTTGTTCTTTGACAGCTCCATCAGCTCACGTCGCTCGCTCTCGCGCTCCGCCAGCTTCTCTTCGTGCGTCTCAGCCGACCGCTTGAACTCGCGCAAGACACTCTCAAGGATACTCGCTGTGCCCGACTCGCGCCAGACGCACAGCGCAGCGTCCGGCTTCCCACACGTCACGAGACGCGAGCCCTGCACTGGGATCAGCGGCCAGGCGCTAAAGTATCCGAGCGACCGCCGCTCGAAGCGAACTTCTTGCCAGAACTGATGCAGCCAGAGCCGATCGATCGCATCTGAGCTTGTTGGGTCCCACAGTACCACGTCCTGGTGCTTCCATCGCGCTGGGAGCACTTGGTCGATGTGGTCCGACAGCGTCTTGATCGAGAAGAACGACAGCCCCATCACTGACACGAACCGGCTGTCGGAGAAGTACGCGTGCAGGCGCTGGCGCGCTTCGAGCGACACAAACATGCTTGCTCGCGGCGCCAAGAGCTGCACCTGGTTGAACGTCCCAAGGACGTAGCCGCTGCGCTGGTTCAAGCGAATCACACCAGTGCTGCCGTCTTCAAGCGGCAGCAGCGGCAAAGCGTTGAACTCGGACCAGATCGCACTCGTTTCGCTCGGGAGCGGTAGCTGCAAGTCGCTCAAGCAGTACTCGAGCAGCGGCAAGCAAACGCTCGCGTGGATGTCGGATGCGCGCATGCGCCGCAAGAACCGCCGCATTGCACGGGGCGTCAAGCTCTGGACGCGCGACGGGAGCAAGCGCGTGCAGTCTGAAAGGATCGCTCGCGGGATGCTGAACGCCGGAAAGTGGAGCTGCGCAAACGACGCCACCTGCGCATCACAAAGCAACCAAGGGCGTCGTCAGTCAGTCAAGGACGTCTCATTCTCTTACGACTCGTAGCTGCTCGACACAGTCAGTCATAGTACCTGAATGTCCATGTCGACGAGGTCGACGACAAAGCCGCTGTTGAGCGCGCGGTAGCTCCCATCCGTGCACAGAAAGAGCTCGTGCGACCCGATGGACTGGTACACGCGCTCTTGCACGAGCGTCCCGACTTCTTGCTTCGTTCGACTCTGTCCATCCACACGAAGAGCACAACTGGTCAGCAACGTCTCCAAGTCACTAGCAAAGCCACAAGACTCACAGACACACAAACATACCACTGGGAGGCGCGGCCAGATGCTGTAGAGCGCTTTCGAGTGCGTGCTCTCGTACCGCCGCTTTGCGATGAGCAGCAGCTTCATGTACGCGTCGACAACGCCGTCTTCCAACAGCGTGCGGTTCCACGTCGCTTTCACTTGCGACTCACTCCCGTTCACAGTGCTGCTGCTAAAGCCACTGCCGCTCGTGAATGGCGATGACACGAGGAGACCCGTCTCTTTGATCGCTTTCTTGAAGCAGCCGTTGATGTGCACGGGCAGCCCAGTCCGCTGTCCCGTGTCGACGATCTTGTACAGTCGACCGCGGAGCATGCGGCTCGGCGTGTTGTTGTCGCGGTAGAGATGGCACGCGACACTGACGTACGGCGTCGACGCCAGCGCTTCGTGCACCGGCGAGCACGCGAGGTCGCGACTCCGTCCTGCGCCAATATTGTCGCACAGGAGCCACGTATCGCGGTGCTGTCGGTTCTCAATCTCGAGCTCAATGTCAAACTCGACTTGGTTCTCCGGCACGACCGGACTCTTGAAGAAGCTCTGGAGCAAGAACTTCTTCTGCCACTCGGTGCTCGCGCGCGTCGCATTGCGTCGCTTGAGCGTCTCATGCGGCGTCGCGAGCTTCGCGTCCGTGTGGCAGCGCGTCTCGTACTCCGAGTTCTTCCCAATGCTCCACGCCGATACGTGTGCGACGCTCTCTGTGAAGATCAGCGCGTCGACGACTTGGCGCTTGATCACACCGACGAGACGCTCAATGCTCTTGACACTTGGTACGAACGTCGACAGCTCGGACGGCGCCGTGCGCCATGGGAACCGAATGAGCGTGCTCTGCGTCCCTTTCGTGACGTTCCCAGGACACGACGGCAGACTGCAGAACGGCAAGAGCTGGTCCGGGTAGCTCAAGAAGCTCTCGTCCAAGATGTCGTACCGACGTCCAGCTGCACTGGTAGTTGCAGACGACGACGACGATGGCGACGCTGTCGACAAGTACGCGCCGCTTGGGTCGAGCACGTAGAAGCCGTTGCCGCTGAGGATCTGCATGCAGTCTGAGATGAAGAAGCCGCTGAGGAAGCCTGCGCGCGAGTTCTCGCCGCCAAAGAGACGGTTCACTTCGGCAGGACTGAGCTTCACGCCGTGGATGTGGATGCACACCGCCGCGTGCTGCAAGCTCTGGAGCGTCGGCAAGATCACGCGCTCGGACGGATGCTGCCGGTAGTCGACAAACACGTCGACTTGCGAGCTCCCGTGGCGCTCCGCAGCAAGAAGGATCTCAGAAAAGAATGTCGCGTGCCATGCGCGTGCACTGTTTGGCAAGACATTGCGCAGCGCAGCGACAGTTGGACACGCGATCTTTGTGCTGCTCCCAGTCGACTCGGCGTGCTTCGTGTGGAGCGACGTCGCACCGAGCGCAAACGCGACTGCTTGCTCGACCGAGCGGTGCACAAACACACAGCCTTGACGAATCGCGTGTGACTCGTTCCACGCCATGTCGTCGTACGTCAGGCGCGCTGAGGCTTCGAGGCAGTTCGACGCGCTCAAAAGTACGCGCTTCTGCGACGGCACACGCGCTGCAGCGTCGCGGAGACGATCGATGTCGGCGCCAACGAGCGCGAAGGTCTTCAGACACGCTTTGACTTGAGCTTCGGTCAGCACAACACTGCGCGGCAAGCGCGCGAGTGCGTCGAGAAAATCGTCGACGCTAAACGACTGCTTGATGCGGAACTTGTCGAGGAACGCGCGCGAGAGGACCGACTCGGGTGGTGCAGCGAACAGCAGCGGCTCGAGCGCAGCGTCGGCTTCGTACGCGATGTGGCTCGGCCGCGCAAAGACCTTTCCAGTCCAGATCCACGGTGCGTCTGCCAGCTTTGCGTACACTGCGTCAAAGCTGTTAGCAGCAACTGCATCGTCATTGTCATCATCATCGTCGCTGCTATCGTCGTCGTCGGTTTTCGATTCGTCGTTGTCACGGGTCGCTGCTCGCTCTCTCGCTTCGTCGAGCAGCATATAGAGCTGCTGCATCTTCAAGACCGTGTGCTTGAGCACAGTAGGAGAAGGCGCTGTCGCCTCTGAGCCATTGCGCTCAAACGCCACGCCGATGGCTTCGACCTGCGCTGCGAGCACGAGCGGTTCAACGTCAAGCTTCCACCCAAACGATGTGAGTAGGACGTTAGACGACAGTGGCTCTGCCAAGATGTCTCTGCTCGACGAGCACAGCCACTATAGACAGACAAGATAAAGAGAAAGAGAAAAGAACGTGAGCACCACGAGACGCAATTGGCCGACTGATGCGGTCGTCAAGTCACAAAGCAAGAGCAAAGACGCACCGCATCTTTCTCTGGACGCGTCGCAAGCGCAGACGAGAGGCGTCTTGCGTGTGTCGCTTGACTGCTGCGTTCAGCCTCTGGCTTCCACGGCATACCGCTCTCGGGCGGCTCGGCATGAACTGGCAGCCACACGACGCTTCGCAGCGCGTCGAGGATGTCGTCGACGCCGCCTGCGAGCGCACCGTCTGGCGCCATTGCCATTTCGTCAAAGTGCTTGTTAACCAACTTGATCAAGCTCACGGCTTTCGACCACGCGAATTCGACCGACGCGCTCCCGTCGCTTTCGTACAGCACTTCGACTGACCGCGCGCTCTCGAGGATCGCGTGGCACGACAGACTCGTGCGCAGTCCGAGCGACCGCAAGATGTCGACAATCTCCGGCGTCGAGAACGCATCGCTCGGCAAACTCGTGCTTCCAACGAGCTCACTCAGCTCTTTGCTCGTTGGGTCATGGAGCTCGCTCACGCGCCGGAGCACGCGCTTTCGAGACGGAATCACTGGCAACGACTGCACGCACTCGCGAAACGCCGAGTCTTTGCGCTGGTGGAACGGAAGCGACAGCAGTGCGTCGCCAACAACTGCGTCGACAAGCGATGGGTCGTTTGCTTCAATCACTCGCAAGCGCGGAAGCACGTGGCGCATCAAGATCGCCGTGTACGTCCACTCTTCGAGGTCCAAGTCGCGCAAGAACTTGCGAATCGCATCGGTCGCAACGACAAAGTACGCTTCGTCCAGCACGCGCGTGTCAGCGTCTGCTGCAGGAATGAGTCGGCGCTGTCGAAGCGACGTGTGGCTTTGCTCTGCGCTGGCAGTCGCCAGTGCATCATCGTCGTCCGCGGTGCTTCGGAACGCCGAACCAGAGTGCACTGCAAAGATCGGGAGGTCGCGCAGGATCGGGAGACAGCTGTCGGAGATCGCATCGACGCCGTTCGCTGCAAAGAACTCGCAGAGCGTCTGGCGCTCCGCGGCTGTGATCGCTGCGAACGCGTGCTCAAAGAGTCCGCCAGGCTGCTGCTGCTGCGCTTGACTGAGTGCGAGCAAGAGACCGTCCGAGTCGAGCTTGAACGCGAGGTGCGCGCGCACGAGCCACTCGGTGCTGCGGTCGCCACTGACAACCGACGCGTCGATCACGTACACACCGATCTTGCACAGCAGCTCCGAGAGCTTTGCGCTCATGTCAGTCACGTGCGACGACGACCCGGTCTGCTCGATGAGCAAGCACGGCTTCGATGCGAGCGAGAGCCACTTGACGTCATCGTCGTTTGCAGCTGCACTCACTCGCACTGGAATCGTTGGCCAGTCCTGGATCATCTCGGCGCTCCAGTCGTCGCCAGCCTGTAAGCTCGCGTCGACGTACTTCCACCACTTGCGCAGCCACTCGTGGCTGACGCGGCTGCTCGACAGCGCAGTTGACGACGAAGAAGGCTCGAGCGCAAACACGTCGTAGCTGTGCAGCTGCGTGCGCTGCCAGCAGCCAGCAAAGAGCTTTGGGAAGAACTCGCGTACGATTGTACTGGTGCTGAGCTTGCGCACATTCGAGGTCGTGTACACACTCGGGAGCGCTTCAAAGTGCTGCTTGAACGCTCTGAGGACGAGACAGTTTGGGAACATCTCGAGTAGCTCTTCTTCGATCGAGCTTCCAAAGTAAAACGTCGTCGTCGTCGTCGGCGTTGCTGTCGCAGTGCTCTGATCACGACTGCACTGGAACCGACCAAACGCGCCACTCCGGAGCGGCAAGAGCGGCAAATCGTGCAGGAGCTCAAACGACACTGGTGACGAGCCGCTCACGCCGACAGTGCAGAACTCGACGACGCGCTCCACGAGCTCGCTTGGCAGACGCGGGAGAAAGTCCCCGCGTCGCACGAGTCTACAGAAGAATGCAGGCGTCATCGAGCCGTAGACTGCATCGAGCTGCACGAGGAGCTCGCGCAACGACGCTGGCGCGTACACTGTGTTCACAGCGACTGTCGCAAGCGCTTTCTCGAGCAGCTCGTAGCCGGCAATCGATTCGTCAACGACAACACACGACTTTGGCGCAACAAAGCGCCGACGCTCTGCTGCGTCGTTCGAGAGCAGTACTGGCGACGCAGCAAACAGCGCCTTGTGCTCCATGCGCTCGAAGAGCGAGCGAACGACTGTTGCCCACGGTCCAGATGGCAGCTGGCTCGGGAAGAACGAAAAGTACTGCGCCATGTCGTCGCCACACACGCGTCGCGCTTCCAGTAGGAACGACAGGTACGCTGGAGCGACGGCATCGCTCAAAAGACTCGCGTTCCAGTCCGACCGGAGCTTGCCGTCGCCCGCCATGTCGTCGCCATGCCAAATGTCACGCCGGTTCGACGACAGCTCAAAGTAGCCGTTGATGTGCACTGGTAGTCCGATCTTCACGGGCAGTGGCAGGAAGCAGAATGCGCGGCCTTCGATCGGTGCGTCGCTGATGCGACCTGCGATGCCGGCCCACGGAATCAGCTTCAGCGACTCGTTCCCTGCTGCACACGCGAGCTCGCGCGCACGACCACCACCGAGTTGGTTGCACACCAAGTACTTCTCAATCCCAAGCGTCTTCTCGGACACACTTGGCAGCACGTGGGCACTCGCATCCGCTGCTTCGATCGCGCCCATGCACGCCTCGTACGTCTCGTGCTCGTACGACCGAATGTGCACGACTTGTGTCACAGACGGCAGCTCGCTCTCAGGCGTTCGGCGGAGCTGTGCGTAGAACTGCCGCTTGGACGTCACGCCACTGACTGCGACTGCAGACGATGCGCGCGAGTCGTCGCTACTCGACATGAACTTGTCGATCTGCCGCCACGACTCGCCACGATCTTCAGCTGGCACTTCTGCGCCGTAGAGTAGCACTGGCGGCTCGTCGATCGCAGTCTGGATGAACACATCGACTTTCCGGACGTTCCGCAAGAACAGCATCGTCGACGCGATCGTTCCTTTGAACGTCCGGAAGAGGTCGAGGATGTCGCTCTGCGCGTACGCTCGGCGTTTGATCTTGCTCGCTTCTGCGAGCGCAGCAGTGCGCAGTGGGAAGCGAAAGAGCGTTCCGTTGTAATGGCGTCGCAAGTCACACCCAAAGACGTCTTTGAACGGCGCAAACTGGTCCGGGAACTGCTCTGGGAGGTCCGAGTCTGCGAACCGGACTTTGATGCCCGGGTTAGCTGCAGAGATCCCCGGCAAGTTGTTTGCGTGCGGGTCAAAGATCACTGATTATAGCAAGAAGAGCAACCACAGCAACAGAGTTCGTTCGTTAGCTCCAGTGATCCATCTTAGAGGTATACAAGCGCACGTAGGGCATGAACGCACCGATTGACTTGGCAGACACGATCGCTGGCAAGTCCGTGAAGTGATACACCGAGTTGAAGCCAAGACCGAAGCGTCCAGTCGTCGTCGCGCGCTGGAGCTTCTTCGCCTGACCGATGCGAGCGAGGTTGATAAAGTCGTTGTTGCTGAACTCAGCGTCATTGTACTGCAGCAAACAAATGAGAGAGAGCGCGACCACAGCGTGTCGTCAGTCAATCGATTCTGTTGCACGCAAGCAGCGAATGCACACAAGCGCCATACACAGAGCGAGTACGTACGCAGTACAGCGCTGGTCCTTGCCACTTGGCCATGTTCGGGCTCAGCAGCGACGCCATGCCGTACGTCGCGCTGTTGTACAGCAGCGCCACGCACGTTGCGCCGGCGTCATCGGCGTTCTGGATCAACTCGCTAATGATGTTCGGTCCGTCTGGGTACTGCTCGAGAATGTGCGAGATGCGCTTCGTGAGCGCTTCCGTCTGCCCAAAGCGCTCGACACTGCCGTCGATACTGAAGAGCGACGAGTCGGCTTGGTTCGCGTGCAGCAAGTGGCCACGCAACGACTTGCACCCGAGCTTGTGCGCGACTTCGTTCGAGATCTTGGGGTGAACAAAGTGCAGACGGCTCACTGCGTCGCCGCGGCCGCTTGCATCCAGCCACGGCGTGTCATCGAACGTGAGCTTTGCAGTCGGCACGAGCACGCCTGTCATGTCTGGAGCGTACAGCTCGTAGTCTGAGTGGTGCGACAGCATGTCGCTGATGAGCTGGAGCAAGCCGATCGCAGTCACGAGCTCGTCGCTCGCAAGTGGAATCGCGCTCTCTGGTACGTCCTGCGACGCAAGTGGTTGTTGGCACTTGGCGTGCATCGAGCTGATCACGTGGATGTAGTCGACGAGTGAGAAGCGCTCCTGGACGCCAATCGCTTTCCAGAGCGGCCGGAAGTGCAGCTGCTCGCTTGGGATCGTGTACAAGTACGGCTCGGCGTTCACGTACGCGCTCATGGCGACTTGGCTCACGCTCACAAAGTGGCTCCCGACCCAGACGTACTTGGACTCGCCTGATAGCACAGCGAGCACATGCTGGCACCGCTCAGCGTCGCTCTCACTCTCAAAGAAGCTCGACAGGATCTTGTAGATGCTGTAGACTGCGGACCAGATCACCTGCGTGTCGACGTGTCCTTGCTGTCCAGCAGCGTAGGCACCAAAGTTGTCCGAGATGCACTTGAGCTGGAGCGCCACAGTCTCAACTGGCACGCGCGCGTCCCAGCCGAACGCAGCAGTCATGCGCTCCGAGTAGATCGCGCCGTGGATGATGTGGCATTGCGCCGAGCACAGCCAGAGGTACTTTGCAGGACGCGCACGCTTCGGTGACGTCACGACCACGCGCTCGTCTTCCAAGTACAGCGGACACGCTGGATGCGGCTTTGCATGGCTCACTGGCACCCACTCAATCACCGCCAACTGCGCTGCAAACTCCTCGATCTCTCGACGTTCGTGCATCTGTCGCTCAAGGCGCTCGGCTTCCGACACACTCACGTCTTCTGCTGTCTCAGCCTGCGCTGGCAAACCAAACGACCGAAGGAACCGCAGTCCTTTCGTCTTCATGTTGGTCGTCGTCGTCTTTGCGCGCTTCTGCTTCTGCACAGTCTCGACACTCATGAGCTGCTCCATGTGCGTGTCGAGGTACTTGAAAAAAGCCCCAGCGCGCGTCTGCAGCTGCACGCGCTTCGCTTCGACGTCGCTACTATCGCCTTCACTCGCACGCAAGTGCGTGAGCTTGATCTGCTCGTTCTCAATCGAGAGCGCGAGCGAAAGGATCGAGCGCCGCGAGATCGTTCGCTGCAGTCCGAGCGACCGCAGGACCGAGAGCGGCTGCGCGTCTTGGAGCTCGATCGCTGGGAAGAACGCGTCGTCCATGAGCTCCGTGAAGTCGTCGACTTCTGGGTCGTACAGGTCGCTGATTGCCTTGAGTTCACCAGACGCAGTCGGGAAGATCGTTGCGACTTCAACGATGCCCGAGAGCTTCCCGTGCGTGTCTTGCGCGAGCAGCGTCGTCATCTCGAGCAAGAGCTGGTAGATAAACTCGATCCGGGACTCGTGCGGCAGCGCTTGGAAGCGCGGGATCAAGTGGTTCACAAAGAAGTCGACTTTCGGCACTGCGCGCACGCCCATGCGGAACAGGAACTTCCACATCGCCGTGTCGCCCTCTTTCACAAACACAAAGTCGTCGTCGAGGAACTTCCACGCCATGCCCACGCACATGAATACATTCGGCTCGTCGCCACGGTGCGAGCGCGCCAACGGTGCAAACACAGGTGAGATCGTGCTCGACGTCAGCTCGTGCGCTTGGTCGCCGCCGGCGACGTCGCTGTCTTCACTTGCTTCACGCTCGATCCAGCTCACGTCATCGTCTGTCACGTTCTCGACGCGTTGGAAGCCGTGGAAGATCGGCAGTTGCTGGCACACGCGTCGCTGCGTCGCGTCAAACTCTTCAGGCTGCGCCGACATGAGGAACGCGCGCAGATGGTCGCGATCGGCGACGCTCGCGTTCTGGAACACGCGCTTCATCGATGCTGATGACGCCACAGTCGTTGCGCTTGCAGCAATCGCACCGATGCACGACAGCACGCCTGCTGGCGTCGGTTGATGGATGTACTGCCACACGCTCGGGTCCGGATTGAAGCTCGCAAACAGGTTTGGCAAGAGCAAGCGGACGTCGAGCTGCTCGAGGCAGCGCAGACAGCCAGGCGGAATGAGCTCGGGCGTGAGCACACCAGACGTCTTGCTCAGTGTCGTGAGCACACCAGTCGACGTCGGGACGATCGGCCACTTGTCTTGGAAGCTGCCGACGTGCGCGCTCGCACCAATGTACTTCCACAAGAGACGGAACCACGCAGCGTTCGGCTCGTCGTCGCTTTCGTGGTCCCACGCCACAGACGCTTTGCTGTACCAGTCTGACGGAAGGACGATCGCGAGCATGTCCTCAAAGCCCTGAAAGTCCATCTTCTTCACGTTCAGCTGCTGCTTTGCCGCCTCAGACGAGAGCAGCGCCATCGAAGACGGCGACAGCGCATCGATCTCGATGAGACTCGATCGCGCGGACTGGAGCAGTGCGAGCTCTTCTGCGTTTGGGATCAAGTAGATGCGACTGCTGCTCGCACCGCTTCGCGTCGTCGCCAGCTTGGACGGATTCGGGTTCTGGAAGAGCCAGTTGAGTCCTGCTTCCATGTCCCGACCGCCAACTTCTTCAAGTGCGCGGATCGAGTGCTGTCGTGAGAAGCCCATCGAGCACAAGTACTCGAGTGCCGCGAGATCGACGCTCGACTGGCTTGCAAACGACACTAATGTGCCATCTGCAACTGGGAGAAACGTCACACCGATCAGCGCGCCGAGTCGCGTTGCGTCCAAGTCGCTGAGCATGAACTCGAGCAAGCACCGAACTGCGTCGTTGTTGCCGCCATGACGAGAGCGCCGCGATGCGTACACTTTGCGCACGTAGCTGGGCTCGAGGAAGCTCGGGACTGTGTGCGTCGTGACCAGAAACTTCTCGAGCTCTTCGGATAGGTTCCGCACGACGTGGAAGCTGTCGTCGAGCAGCCACGACACGAATCGACTGTAGTCCACAGCGTCGCGGCGCACAATCACACTTGATGCAGGCGCGATCCACGAGCCGCCATCTGCTTCTGTGTACAGACACGGCTTGGCGCGAACCCGCGTGAAGAACGACCGTGCAAGCGTGTCCCACGGCGCAGGCGGCTGAACTTGCGGGAACAGTCGGACGTGCTGTTCTGGCGCCACTTGCCCTTCAGCAGCGAGGTTCGTGACTGCGCGAGCGTAACACGGTGCGATCACGTCACTGAGCAGCGCGAGGTTCCACTGTGCGCGCAGCAGTCCTTCGCCACTGAGTCCGTCGCCAAACCAGATGTCGCGACGGTTTGACGACAGCTCAAAGTACCCGTTCACCTGCACATCCACATCCAAGCAAGCGATAGCGTGTGAGTGATGAGTAACACAGTATTCATACAAGCGTACAAGATGCATGTGACGTACGTGGATCGGGAGGTACGTGAGTGTTGGCAGCGGCAGGAAACAGAACGCCATGCCCGCTAGTGGACGGAAACTGCTCGGGTCGTCTTGCGATGGCAGCAAGACTGCGACGCCGCCCCACGGCACCAAGCGCTGACTCGCATTCGCTGGGTCATTCGCAATCCGCGCACACTCGCCACCGCCGAGCTGATTCAGCACCAAGAACCGGAGCGTCTCAGTCTCGTCGCCAGCGCAGTGATAAATCTTGATCGCGAGCATGTAGTCGCACGGAATCCCTGCAAACATGCACATACAAGTGACCGTTATACAGTCAGTCAGGGTACCGTCGCCATGGACTACAGCCCCACGAGAGCATCATCTATGGTCGCACCGTCGCTCGAGAACTGACGTGACTGCGCGTTCTCAGACCCAAAGCTCGCAAATTTGAGCGACCGCTTCGCTTGGATCTCGGGCGTGAGGTTGCTAATCGCAGCTTCGTGCAGCAGGTTCGGTGCGTCGCTGCCTGCTCGCCACTCGTAGATCGAGATCTTCGTGATGTTGCGCAGGAAGAGCATGACGCGCGAGAGATCGTCTGCAAACTCGCGCAGCATCTCTGCGACGTGCTCAGGACGCTGTGTTCTTGACGACAACTTGCTCGATTGCGCTTGACTCTCCGTACGCAGTGCAAGACGGAACAGCGTGCCCTGTACAAACGAGCAAGAGTGTCAGCAACGCACCGGTGCGTGCGAGCAACGAGCCACTGTCGAGAGCAGCGAACTAGAGCGTGCGTGCGTACCGGGAACGGTCCTGCAAAGTCGCAGCCAAAGCACCGAAACGGCGCGACTTGGTCGGGAAAGTCCGCTACGAGCTCGGGGTGCGTGAGGAAGTTGATCATCTTGCCTGGGTTGCTCGGGTTCACATTCGGCAAGTGATACGCCTAGAACGACAGGCAAGCACCAGCACGCACGAGCATAAGTCAACCAGATCGCACTCACTCTTTCATGTGATGACGTCTGCAGCAGTCCCACAAGCACGAGCAGTCCGTACTTGTGGGTCGAAGAACACCAAGTGCGAGCCGCTGACAAACGCCGGCAAGTCCGTCACGTGATACACTGGTCACACACAGAAAGCACGGCATGATGTGATGTAAGTCTGAGCTGCAGCGCCTATCAAACAGTGAATCGCATCATCATGACCGTGTTCACTGCGGTGAATGGCGTACCAGAGTTGAATCCGACGCCAAAGCGACCAGTCTTCCAGCCTTTCGAGTTGTCTTTCTTGAGCGAGTCGCCGATCCGCTGCGAGAGTGTTCGTCAACATAGCGTACATAGTGTGTGTGTGAGGATGTGTGAGACTGATGCATGAGCAGCAGTAGCAACAGTGCGTATTGTACCTGGATCGACTCAAAGTCCGCGTCGGTGAACGTTGCGTTGTTGTGCACAATGAGCGATGGTCCTGCAAGTGGTCGAGAGCGTGTTGCCAGTGCAAGAACGACCGATCAGTCGTCCGTCATTGCTCATACACTCGCTGTCATTGCGCAACACGCATGTGGTTGACAAAGCGCAGTACCTTGAAACGGCTCGAGCTTCGTGTACGCGAGTTTGTCCACGCCATGCTGCCGGTAGTCGATGCAAAAGTTCACCTCAGTCGCCCCCGCGTCGTCTGCGTTCTGCACCATCTCTTTGAAGATCGACGTCCCCTCTGCGGCGTATCATTGCGTAGACACATACCAACCACACTCGTGAGACCCACCACGCAGGCACTCGTGGCAATAGTGAGCGTCACGCCATAAGAGAGAGAATGCGCAGCGTGCAAACACACCTGGGTAGTTGCGCAGAATCTCGCGGATGCGGACCGTGAGGTCGATCTTCTGCCCAAAGTCGTCGCCAAAGTAGGCGCCCGCATGGCTAGACGTCGCTAGCGGTGACGCATCCATTGCGCGCAGCGGATGTCGTGCTCGCAGGAGCTCGTTCACGCACAGCGATGTCGTCGACGCTCTTGCTCTTGCTCGTTGATCGAGCTGGAGTCTGAGAAAGGGAAAGCAAGACGAACAAAATTCGCCAAAATGGACATGAATTTCATTTTTGTATGCAATTGGATTCTATGTGTATTGCTGGCAGTGTGTTGAGCCAACATCAGTTTCTGCGGCATTTCATTTAACATGGAATAAAGTATATTTTAACTGAGATACGATTCGTTTGATTTGAATTCGGGATATGTGTCCCGAAAACAGTACACTTGAATATCAGATGGTCCCAAATACCTGAATTGTGTCCCGAAAATCGCCAGTGGGTTGAAAACCCAAGCACACTCTGTGTTCTCTACATCAATGCATCCTCACGAACATGAGCATGAGCACGTACTAGTACTCTTGAGCAAGCTTGATCCAGCACAGCCAGAGTGCATTGTGCGGATGCACCTACCTTGCCATTGCCGAAATCGCTACAAGCCAAACACACTTGCTGGTGCAATCTCGGTTGTCGTCTGGTCGTAGCAAAACTTGTGTAGACACACAAAAGATCGAAATCGACCAATCGCGTCGCGCCAACGCTATTCGACTGTTACATACAAAACAATACTTCAAAAGCGAATGTTCGTTTCACCCCCTTCTGGAACATCGATACAATCGTCAAGTCATTTTGTGTGAGGGAAAAAGCGCGCGAAGCCACAAAGCGTTTGAACCGCGAAGACGCGAAGCAAGCGACACAAGCTAGTGGCGCTGCGAGCGGATGCGACGCCGAGCCCCGCGACCAGTCCAGTGGCCTCGCAGAGCAGCGGCCTCGCAGTAGTAGTACCTCTTCGCGCAAGTCGAATGCCCGCGCTACCTTCTCATGGAGACCGCGCCGCTGCCGACGACGACCACCACGACCACCAGCTGCTGCTGCCACCGACACCTGTCGCAGCAGCAGCACCAGACACCAAAGATCGCTTGACTGGTCGCGACCGAGCTTCAACCGCCGCCGCCTCAACACCTTCGACCTCGTCGTCCACTTGGTCAATGTCCAGGACTACAGACAGCAACAGCAACAGCATGGCAGGCGTCAAGCGAACGACAACAGATGCACCCGATGCTGCACATTTGTGTGAGAAGCGACTCAAGCGTGACGACAACGAGCGCACGAGCGCGACCACAACACCACCAGCGACAACAGCCGCGACTGCGTTTTTCCACGCGACCGCAGCAGCAGACCATGACACTGCTTCTCGCTTTTGCCACGAGCGTCGACTGACTGAGTCACCATCACCACAACAGCAGCAGCAGCGCGTGTTGTCGCCACTGGCGCTCGCGACTGCCGACGAGATCCGCCAGCACGTGCGCGACGTGCGGCGCGAAGTGTTTCTCCGGCCGCTCCTCGCTGTCATCACGCGTCTCATGTTCCACAAAGCGAACCACGGACTGTTCAACGTCCGCGTTGACCCCGTGGCGTGGAACATCCCGCACTACTTGGACATTGTGAAGCGGCCGATGGACCTCTCGCTCGTGAAGAACAAGTGCTTGAACCTCGAGTACGCGACTGCGGATGACTGCGCCGCGGACATTCGCCTCGTGTTTGCGAACGCGTGTTTGTTCAATCCGCCTGGCCACGCGGTCCACGAAGCCGCGAAGCTCTTGCAGACTGAGTTTGACGCCGAGTACGCGCGCTTTTGCGCCAAAGTCCACGCACTCGAGCAGAAGCGCGCGGCGCACTCGTGTCTCTCGTGTCTCGCGAACGTCTGCAGCATCTGCAACCAAAAGTGCATCAACTTCGAGCCGCCGTTCGTCGTGTGCGCTGGGCCGTGTCAGCAGCGCATCAAGCGCCATGCGCTGTACTACTCGACGCCCGAGCGCACGCACCACTGGTGCGCCAAGTGCTACACGTCGTTGCCAAAGCTACTGACGTTGAAAGCTGCCGTTGCGAGTACGACTGACGCTAGTATGACAGACACAGCAGCACAACTCGACCAGCAGCAGCTTGTGCCCAAGACGAGTCTTGTGAAAGCCAAGTTCTTGGACGAGCTCACCGAGCCGTGGGTCCAGTGCGACCGCTGCAATGGCTGGGTGCACCAGATCTGCGCGCTCTTTAACGCAAGTGAAGACTCGGATGCGACCGATGACGACGTCCCGTACGCGTGTCCTCTCTGTCGCATTGACGAACTCACGCGCGCCGAGCAGGACTGGGACGTCGAGATGTCGCCGAGCGGGACGTCCGTCGACGAGTTCCCGCTCCAGCACAAGTTCGACCTCATGGGCTCGCACAGTCCAGTCCTGAAGCGCAAGCCAAGTGCAAAGGAGTTCACGCGCGTTCTCGGCTTTGACTCGGTGATTGAAGAGAAGGTCTTTAACTTTCTCGGCTGCGGCAGCAGCTCTAGTCTCACGACCACAACGACGTCAACGACGACAACGACGACTGACAGTGAGCAGTGTGAGAGTGTCCGAGCAGCGAGTCGAGTCCAAGGTGTTGTTCACAGTGCGCAGCTCCAGTCGTGCGCACTGTCGCAGTTCATGCAGACGTGGGTGCGCGACCACCTCGAGTCGCTCGGTGAACACAGCGCAGCGCAGTCGATCGTGATCAAAGTCGTGTCGTCGATCAAGACGTCGTGCCAAGTGAGTCCTGCTGTGCGCGAACACTTTTGCTCAGTGAGTCAATCGGTGCGTCCTGTGCTCTTTGCTCACTCTCCCATACTCCACCATCGACCTGTATGTCTGAGGCGCTCACACTCCGTTGTACCTCGTATGTGCGTGTGTCTGTCTGCAGTACCCAACGAGCATCGACTTCACGTCCAAAGCGATCTTTGTGTTCCAGCAGATCAACGGCATTGAAGTCTGCATCTTCTCCATGTACGTCCTACACTGCAGTCTCATTGTCCGCCTGCTTCACTGACGCATCCTGACCAATGCATGCACTGACCCACGATGTCGCTCGTGTGTGTGCGCAGGTATGTCCAAGAGTACGACGGCGCGAGCAACTTGGTCGCGAACCGACATCGGACGTACATTGCGTACATTGATAGTCTCGTGTACATGCGTCCGCGCCACGTGCGCACGCGGTTGTTCCATGCAACGCTCATTGCGTACTTGGCGTTCTGCAAGCGCCGCGGCTTTGAGCACGCGCACATCTGGGCGTGTCCGACGACGCGCGGCGGCGACTTTATTTATTGGTGCCACCCGAGCTTCCAGAAGAACCCGGGGAAGGACCGACTGCTGCAGTGGTACCTCGCCATGGCAGACGTCGGCAAGCAAGCGAACGTTGTGTTTGCCTGTCACGACCTGTACGCGTGCGAGTTTGCCGACTTGGAAACGCGCCTTGCGACGCAGTTGCCGCCGTACTTTGACGGCGATTACTGGTCTGCAGAAGTCGATCGACTCGCAGCGCATCCGCCCAAGCGCGGGCGGTTGTCGAAAGAGGCGTACGCTGCGAGTCTCCAAGGCGCGAACTTTCGCAAACGCATCGTCGACTCGGTGCGCGCGTCGCGCGAGTCGCTGTTTGTGATTGCGCTCCAGCCAACGTGCAGCGTGTGCCACGCGATGATTGTCAACCGCACGTGCTGGAAGCAAGCGAGCAAGGCGGACGACGTGTACATGTGCGTTGCGTGCTACGACGCGTCGTCGGTTGCGCAGGACCCTGCAGCGCCATCGATGGTCTTTGTGTCGCCGCCGAGCTTTGTCGATCCGAGCGCTGTCAGCAAGTGCGAGTCAGACGACGGCGACGATGACGTTGAGATCAAGTGCGCGTTCTTGGACCATCGTCCCGACATGCTCAAGCA
>JAASFL010000303.1:0-23575 GCA_023333735.1 Globisporangium takayamanum
CTCGCCTCGACAAACTCGCCACCGCTGCAAAACAGCTGCGCTCAGCAGGACACAAGACCGAGAGGCTGCGTGAAAGTGAACGACCGCAACGTCCTTAGCGTCCTTGCGCTCGAGCGAGCGTCCTGGATCGTGAGTGAGCGATCGCAGAGCCCAGCAAACTCGGAGCAGGCAACGAACTCGCCCAGCTGTGCCGTTCGAGTAAGCAAATGCAATCCCAACACGATTGCACCAAATGACATCTCGTCTCTGTCTTGGCAGTAGTGTCGTCACGACTGCAGCTTCGTTTCGTGTGGACGAGCATTCACTATTGACATGTCTTGAGTTGTCCTCGCGTGTGCTCTTTGCTGTCATGCGCAGTGCTGTGAATGGGTGGTATCAGTAGCAAGGAGCACGTTGCTGCTCAAGTGTCCACACTGCGCTCGCCACTCTTGCAGCATGAGTCGCAACCACCTGCTTCGTCGCCCAATACTCCGCTGTCGCCATCGCACTCGTGCTTGCCGAACGACCAAGAGCTGCTGCCATCGTCGAAACGACTCGTGTTTGCCTGCAGTCGCGCGCTGTGCGCAGCTCCACTCCACGAGCCGCCGTTCAATCCAGATGTCTGTCACGACGCTCTCCCAATGGGCAAAGCGCTCACTCAGCACGCGCGCGCGTCGCTCAGCCATAAACGCTTGCAGCCGTGTGCGCTGTCGTGAGAGCAATGACGCTGCCATGTGTCACTGCTGCACGAGCTGCTGAAGACGCACTCGCTTTCGTGACCGCACGAGCACGCGCAAGCGCCTTCGCAAGCGCGCGATGCGCTGCCAGCGATAGAAACACTCGTCCGCCATCGAGCGAAAGTACCGCATGCGAAAGCGCGCGACGCGCACTCGGAGCGCGTGCGTCTGCTTGCAGTAGCGCACGAGTGCGCGGAAGCGCGTCTTCATGCGGCGATAGTTTGCATGGACACTCGCAATTGCTCGCTTCTGTCGCTTGCGCTGCACAGTTGTCCACCAAGTCGTCGTCAGTGCGACCCAGCACGTGCGTTGCCAGCGCATTTGAAAGTGCCGAGCTGCGCGAGCTCGTTCCAAGCGCCAGTGCTGACGACGAGTTCGACGGTCATGGAGCTTTGTCAGTGCTCGTGTCAGTCGCACGTCTCGGAGCTGCTGCTCTACCAGGCGCATCCGGTGCAGCAGCGAGCGCTTCTTCATATACACGGACACCAAGCGATCGAATGCACGACCGAGTCGCTGCGTCTTCAGGTACGTCTGGGCGATCGCAGCGACTGCGCGCTTGCGCTTCTGAGCTCGCGTGTTGCTTCGCCAGTGCGCAAAGCACTTGAGACTGAAGAAATGGGCGCGAAAGCCAACTGCGAGCTCGATCGTCTCGCGCTCTTGCCGATGCGCATCGATCCAGCGCAGCCACACATGCCAGCACTTTTGCGTCTGCGACCGGATCATGAACGCCCGTGCGCACTCAAAGCGCGTGAGCTGGTGCTTCTTGAGCACCGTGCGGCGCTTCCACGCGTCAAAGTGACTCGCGAGAGCGAACGCGTCGTGGAAGCGAAAGAGCTTGCGCATCTGTTGGAGCACGCGCGTCTTTGTCTTCCAGCACTCGAACGACTGCGCGGTCGTCCGCACGTACACGTGCCGCGTTGCGACGCGGTCAAGATGAGCAAGACGTGCGAACGTGAGCTAGCGGCGAAAGACCGAGGCAAGGCAGTGCGCTCGAGTAAACGCCAAAACGCGATGCAACTCCGACTGCTTGAGCTTTGAGCACAGGGAGAATGTGCGCCAGCGACGGAAGCAGTCGTCTTGGCGCGTGTCCTGGAAGAACTTGAGAAAGCGCTTGTACTTGTGCGTCCACGCGCAGTAGGCGAGCCAGCTACGGAAGCAGCGCTGCACGAGGCGTGCGAGACGCTGTCGCTGCGCCTGAACAAGACGCGCGTTGAGAAATCGGCGATGGTCACACCACGCGACAAGTGCGCGCAGTCCTTTGCGCACGTACATCTGTCGATGACACTGCTGTGCAAGTGCAAGCGTCGCTTTCAACTGACGAGTGACGACGACGCATGACTGCCACTTGACGATGCTCCGACGCTGTTGATGCCGATCAATGCGTGCAAGTTGCACGGTATGGACCTCGGCTCGCTCGCGTCGCAGCGATACGTACAATAGCCACGCTCGGAACGCACGACGACGGACAGCAAAGCCCAGGAGCCAGTCTGCTTGCGCATAGTTCTCAGCGGTCGCTTGCTGCATGCGCTGGAACTGCGTCCACGCGAAGAAGCAGCGCTTCTGGAGCACGTGCGTCGAGTAGAAGCTCAGCGCGCGGCAGTGACGCTGGTGCTCCTGGAGCTGGAGCGACACAAACTGTCACCATCGCGTCCACGCTTTCGCTGCGATCAAGCGATCGATGACGCTTGCCATCTTTGCAGCGACGAGCGCTCGATTCAGTTGCCACAGACGCCACGCGCGGCGCAGCAGCACTGGGCGATAGTGCTCTTCAGCAATGTGCGTGAGCGTCTGAGCGCTCCGGAAGCGCTTCCACGCGCCAAATGCGTCGCAGACGAGCGAGCTGTGGTCGCTGCGAAAGACTGACTGGAGCGTCGTGTTGAGCGCTTTGCGGCACTTGAGGACGAACCGCCACGCTGTGAAGCAGCGCTTCAGTCTCTGCTGTTGAGCATGACGATCAGCGGTGCGCGATCCGATGCGATGCGCTACCTTCGCTCGACGAAACGCAGTCCAGGCTGCGAGTCCGACTTTGAGCTTCCAGACAGTACACACACGCGCCGCTGCTCGGTCACTGCGCTGGAGCTTCGAGTGCACGGCTGTGATGTCTCGCCATGAGCGCAATGATCGTGCGAGACGCATGCTCTCGATCCGAGCGGCTGCGAAGCTGTGCTTCTCGCACGTTGCGGCTTGACGCAGCGCGCCACTCTGCCAGCGAAAGAAGGTCGCGCAGAGCAAGTACTCGTGAAAGAACGCGCGTGCGCGCGCAGTCTGAAGCGCCGACGCTTTGTGCTGCTGAGCACACTGGCGCCAGTGTGTGAGTACACGTTGGAGACACTGACGACTCTGATGCTCGCGCAGTCGTAGGACCAGCGTCTGCTTGTGCTGCTTCACTTGTGTATGGTGGTGCCAGTGCTGGAATGTGCGACGATAGACGCGTCGACTGTACATGATGGTCGCTTCGGACATCTGCTGCTGCTGCTTCCACTGCTGTCTGCGAACGCCAGTGCGCCACGCGAGCATCGCTCGCTTCATGAGCGAGCAGAATCGAAAGCGCAGTGCGATGTACGCTGCTTCGCGATGCCACCTCCAGACATTGCTGGGCTCTTGCCAGCTCATCAGCGCTCGCTGGAGTCGACGCGATGCGTAGAACTCGAATGCGACTGCTTGAGCCGCGTGCAGCTGCTGCTGCTCGTACGTGAACGTCGTCCAGTGGCACACTGCTCGCTGGACCTTGCGCACTGCGGCTCGTCGTGCAAACGCATGTGCCTTTGTCGTCAAGACGAACTTCGTGAATGCGCTTCGGAGTCGTTTGCGTGACTGTTTCTTCCGGAACAACCGCACGAGACGGCGATAGCACCGCTTGCGGAGACTGAGACTGAACCAGACCGCAAAGACTGTCTACACCGATCGCAGCTGCGCTTGGCGCTGGAAGTGCGTCACTTGTGCTCGTATCCGCATCGTGGACGCTACACTTGATCGCCAGCGCTCAAAGTGGCGAAGTAACGAGAGCGCATTGCGTCTCCGTCGCTCCGACTTGATCCAGACGCGTACACGGAGCGCGTTGCGCCACACGCACATGCTCTTTTCAAGCAACCGGCCACTTGTGACCGCAGTCAGTGCCGTTTGCTTGCGTCGCAAGGTTGCTGCAAGTGTCGAGACGCCATGCCATCGATCTACAATGAGCTGAGTGTGGCGTCGACGAACTCTTGCGTGAAAGCGATAGAGTCGGAGACTCAGTGACGCGTTCGCACGCCACCGCTTGAAGACACTGCGCTGGAGTCGCGTCGCTCGCCAGTGACGAGCGCGCTTGATCGCCGCATGCTCGGACAATCGCCGCTGGTGACGGAGCACAAGTCGCTGGACAAACGCGCGCTTCTGTCGACGCTCAAACTGCGCGTACGCAGATGCGCGCACGCTCCTCTTCTCTGCTTTCGTTGCGTGGTACGCGAGCCACTTGTGGAAGCACTGCTGCAAACAGCGCATGCCGCGGAAGAAGTCGGCTTGGAGCTTGCAATGCGCGATCGTTTGCTGTCTCGTCATGAAGCGCCGCCACTTGCGCATCCCAGACGCGATCGCAATGCGTCGAGACGCGTTGAGCGAGAGCACGTAGCTCGGCTGCGCGAACACTTCGCGCTTCCACGCAGCAAAGAGCTTGCGTCGCGTGCGTCGTTGCCACAGAACTGCTGACGCTTCACGCAGGACGCGCTCGTTGAGCTTGCGGACAGTCGATTCGCGCAGCATCACCACTGCTGCCTGCATGAGCCGCTCGTGCCGCCTTCGCATGAACGTTCGGCACTGTCGTTGGAGCTGAACGTGTTGTCGCCAGCGCTCGAACGCGATGCGACCAAGCAGCGCAGATTGCTCGACGCGCCGTCGACGGACTTCTGTGAGAATTCGGCTCCGCAGTCGCCAGTGGCGGAGATATCGGCGCTTGATGCGCTCGCAGTTTGCACGTGCTGCTCGCTCGTGGTTTCGCCCGTCAAAGTGCCGCAGCAGGACGAACTGCTTCCACGCTCGCAGCAACGTCTTTGCGACCTTCTTTGTCCGCACTGCAGCTGCTTGAGTTGCAATGCGAGCGCGTGTCTGCTGGATCTCGTCGACGGACGTCTTCCACAGCGAGAACGCTCGAAAGACCAAGTGCAGCGACGCTCGAAAGTCGCGGCGCTGGTCGAGTGCAGCGCGTGTTGGCGAGTCGACGCTGTTGCTATGAGTCTCGATAGCTTCTAGATGCCGCGTTGGCGATCGCGACGAGTCACTCGATCGCTCGTCTCGTTTCAGTTCACGGTACTGCTGTTTGAGACTGCTCAAGCACTCGCGGTGCTTCATTGTCGAGCGCTTTCGGTCGTCTATGGGCAACGACACCTGCGGCTGCTGCACTCGCTCCTCTCGTTGCACAGACTCAAATGAACATCGTTGAGCAGGTGCCTGACGCTTCGATCCTGTCGCTTGACTCGGACTCAGTGCGGATCCGAGCGGGCGATCGCCTACTCGTTGACGCTCGCGCCGATCCAGACGATCAACGTGTCGTCGATGCGACCGCTGCGTAGTATCGTGGAGTCTCGCGTCACGCTGTAGCGAGAAGACGACCCACTTCCACGCGGAGAAGTAGCTCTCGACCATACGTCGGCGCCAGTAGAAGAGCGCAACGAGCAATTGCTGCTCGTCGTCGTCCATGGTTGCGAGAAACGCATCAGTCGGCGCGTCCGACGCAGACACAGAGTAGTTTGGCGAGCGCGCCGTGTTGGATCCGGATGCGGAGGGATTGCGATACAGTGCAGCGTTTGATCGAGCTGTAGACACACGCAGACGAGTAGGTCAGCTGTCAGTTGGATTGTCAGTCAGCTCATCTTGATCCTGTTGATTGACGTACTTGAGTGCAAATCGAGTTGTGGCGATGGCGAGTCACTTGTACTGTGGCTCGGGAAATCGAGGCGCTGTCCAGTCCAACGAAAAGCACGAGTAACGTGAGGTCATGAGTGCACCGGCATGCTCACAAAATGAGAACGCACCCATGTCTCGCGACGATCCGTTGGATGCACACGCGTGTAGTCTTTCGGTATCCGCGCACCAGCATCGCCATTGCCTTTGATCGTCCAGTCGACGCGGCTGCTAGCTGAATCGAGTGATCGATCCGCGTCTGCGCTGTCGCAGTCGCTGTCCTCTTCTCGCCACGCTCGCAGACACGATCGCAGTACGATGCGCTGCGGTGATGAGTACACTGGTGACGCACCTCGCCGCGAGCGCGACGCCATGGACGCACTGCGCTACCTGAGCGAGCGCGTGTGCGTTGCCTTGATCGACACTGCACGCCGCGCGTCGCTGGCTTCGACCGGCTGCTCCTCGTTCACTCGACTCGAGACGCCAAGGTGTCTGTTCGACGACAGGTCACGTAACCTGAAGCATAACCTGCACATGTGTCCTTTCATGATCGTAACAGATCCGTGGCATTGCTGACACTGGTGGTGATGATCAGTACTCGTCGCTGTTGCAAGTCAATGGCGCGCGCGTTGCCACTTGGCCAGTGGCTACTGCCCTGGCTCGCACTTGCTTGCGAGGTACCGCACGTAGACGCCAGTGTAAATGACGTCAAACACGACGCTCTGCACTTCGTCGTACACTGTCGCTGGGAGCTTTCGACCTGGTACTGTGATCGTCTTCTTGATGCGCTTGCGCATGACTGCAGTGATGACTTTCACGCGTCGCGACTTGATGTACGTGAGGAAGATGTGCACGGCTGCTGCGCGAAATGCCTTTGGGTCGCGTCCATTCTGCCATTGGGAGTTCGACAGTGCACAGCACATGTGAGGATACATGTGACGCATCGAGCGCGCAATCATCGTCTGCACATGCATGCCGCACCTGCTTGAAGCGCTCGACTGCGATCCAAAAGTGCATGAGGTCGTCTGCAAACTCTTTATGGGCAAAGAGCAGGAAGGCGTCGAGTCCAGATGGGTCGTCGAGTTCAGATGGGTCGTCGAGTCCAGATGGGTCGTCGAGGAGCAAGCGACGGAACTCGGCAAGGCGTCTGGACAGCAGCAGCAGCGAGCAAAGGAACGAAGATCATGGAGGGTGAGTCCACAGCAGTCGAGAGCGAGGGGAGTATGTCTTCCGTGCTAACGCACCGCTCTTTGTCGCGAAGGTGCTGCTCTGCGCGCGCTGCGTCCTGCTCGATCATGTCCAGATACACTTGGTCTTCCACACTCATGCAAATGGTCTCGCGCTTCATCACAAAGTTGTCAAGACGACCTTCGATGTCTCGAACAGCGTCGTGCGTGACGCCCAACGCGAGCTTCCGAATCGTGAGCCAATGGCGACAGACGCGAACAGCTCTGTCGAACTGCGCTTGAGCCTCCTACTCCGCACACACGTATGCATGTGAGGACTGTGAGTGCGTTCTCTCACAGCATACAACAGAGAGAGAGGTTGCGACACACCAGTCCAGTGAGCAGCACTGAGACGCCAAAGAGCACGTCGTTGTGATCTAGCGGCAGGATGCTCTCAAACAGCCCCAGTGCACTCTGCATGGTCTTGACGCTCGTGTCAGGATGCCCAGTCTCCTGTCCACTCATAGTAACGAGCACAGTCAGCATCATTGCATCACGTAGTGATCGAGTAGCAGCAACGGCAACATCCGTACGTTGTAGACTCTTGCGAGTCCTATCGCGATCTTGAGCGCTGTCGGATGCAGCACGCCGAGCGAGTCGTTCACGAGCTGCTGCATCTGCATGAGCAGCGTCTTGGCCTTCTCGTACTTCTTCTGCACGATGTACAGGTTCGCGAGCTCGATCTCGGCTGGATCAGTGAAGATCTCACCGTCGCCACCTCGCGCTGCGTGCTTGGCGGCTGCCACTGGGACGTTGATCGGCATTTGCATCACCTGCTTCTCTCGCGCGAGTCGCTTTGAACGCTCAAAGCGCTCGATCTCTGGATCGATATCATTGCGATGTACAGGAGAGCGATCGTCGTCCAGATGCGCTGCGTCGCCAAGCAGAAGCTTGCGCATCGACGCGACGTGATGCTGGCTGCTTGCAACGAAGTGCATCAGCGACGTGTCCTGACGTGCTTGCACGGCTTCTTTCAGCTCGCTGCCGATGTACTCTTGTGCCTCCAGCGCTTTGAAGGTGTGGTGCCGTCGATGCGCGAGCTCATGTAGCCGCGCGTGGCACTTGTCACACAGCACTTGCTCGCACTCGACGCAGCACTTCCTCGCTCGAATGCGCTTGCAGTTGTCGCACAGCGGGAGCTTCTTCCGTCCTGCTGGATCGTTCGGCAATGGCGCGACGAGTCCATTTCGCCGTCCGCGGTGTGCAGTTTGCAGGATCTTGTCGCGCTCGCAGTCAAAGTCGGCACGGCGTTGGCGGTTGTTCTTCAGGACGTGCTGGCGCGTGTGCCACTTGCAAATGACTGGATCGTCTGTCGGATCGAGCAGAGCGTCGTCGCTCTCTGATCCATCCCTCGAGTGTTCGTCTCGGTGGCTGTCGTCGTCACTGCCGTTGCTGTGGTCGTGGTCACTTGACCGCGCAGTGTTCTCTTTCGCCGTCTGGATCTCGCCAGATGAACTTACTTCCGGTTCGTTTGGCGTAATTGGCGACTCGATCAGCGATGCAGACACCTTGGCGTCTTGCCTTCGCAGCACCTCTGTACTTGCAAGCGGCTCACCAAGTACAAACGCTGGCGGACGCGATCGAGCACTGCCACGATAGCGTTTCGTGAACATCGCAACGACATCCGGGTGGTCGTGCGTGTTCAAGTGCCGAAAGCAGTCCCAGCCCTTGAAATCGCGCGTGAGTAAGTCGACACCTGCTTTCATGAGCAGCTCGAGCATGTCGAGCTGGCCACGGTAGCTTGCGGCCATGAGTGCGTTCGTACCGAGTCGGTTCTGAAGCGTTGGGATCGCTCTCTTGTCGAGGCAGAAGAGCACATCCGCACACGATCCGACGTGGCACATGACCAAGAGCGGCGTGTTCCCGAGTCGGTCTTCGTAGTTCGCACTGAACGTTGGGCCTTCGAGCAGTTGACGCAGCCGCAGGACGTCGCGATCTCGCATTGCAGTCTCTAGCATCAGTGTACGCCGTTGTGACGCGAGTCGCACGACTGATGCTGCTGTCCTGCCCTCAAACTCGTCTTCTTCGTCAGCTAGTAGCTGTGCGTGGAGACTCGCTGGAGATACCGAGCTGCTCAAGAGCGACGCAATGTGTGAGAACTGGAGCTGAGCTGCATAGTCGGCTGCGCTCTTGCCGCTTTGATCGCGCTTGTCTTTGTCTGCACCGAGCGCTAAGAGCGTCGTCACTGCGTCAAAGTGGTTGGCAATGACTGCGTGGATGAGCGGCGACTTGCCAGTTTGGCTTGTGATAGCGTTCACATCTGCGCCACTGCGCAGCAGCATCTTGAGGATCGCTACGCGTCCTTTCATGGCTGTTAGATGCATTGCTTGGACGTGCTGCGTCGTTTCGTACTGCACGTTTACGTGGAACTCGAGCAAGATGCTCACAGCGACGACGTCGTCTGTCATGACCGACGCCAGGAGTGGCGTCATGCCCCACGTCGACTCGCTATGTGGCGATGCACCGATCTCGAGCAGTCGGCGCAAGACACTGAGCTTGCGACTGAAGATCGATGCGAGCACTGGCGTGAAGCCATTCATGCTCTCGTGGTTCAGTAGCGATGCAGTGCGGTTGTCGGACACTTGGGATGCTGGATCAAAGAGGTGGAGCAAGTGCTCGCACTGCTGCTCAGATACTGCGCGCTCGACTTTTCGCTGCAGTGACGACACCATGAACTGCGTCATGAACCGCTTTAGTGCACTGCGCTTTGCTGGCAATGCATCGAGGCGCTGCTTTGCAGCAGCAGCGCGCTTGAGTGCGTCCTCTTTATCAGCAATGCGGCTTTCAAGCTCAACCAGCCGCTCGTAACCAGCGAGACCTGGTGTCGACAGTGGCAGTCCAAGTGCCTGTGCGCGCTTGCATGCTCGATCAATGTCGCGAAAGAGCTTCATCTCTGCTTCGCGCTGTCTTTCGAGCTCCTTGTGTGCCTCTTCTTGCGCATACAAGTGCATCATTGCAATCGACAACAGCTCTTCTGTGTGCATCGCTGCGCGAGTTTGTGCTGCTGGCGCTCGCGCGCTTCGCGTTCTTTTTGCAAGCGCTTGAGCCCGCGCTGCTGGCGCCGGACCTTTGCTTTCTTCTTCTCTTCCAAGCGCGCATCGAGTGCTACGACCAAATGACACATCAAGAGATCAAAGTGCTCAAGATGATGATGTGTTCGTGCTCGTCCAAGCTCCTCCAATGCATTCTGCTTCAATGTAGTGCGCATACAGTAGACTGCTCTGAATGAACGCTCCTGATGACGACGCTGTGTGATGGAGTTGACTCTGCTAGCCCTTTCTTCATTACTTCACTATCACTTCGTCCGAATGGAATCGACCGACTGGATTAAAGTATACTGCTGGAATCGATAGTTCGCGAGAGAAGCACCTATTACTGCCGCGTCGCAGGAATGCGTCTCTCGACATGGAGTAGCGAACAGAGTCTCACTTGGTCTCGTTGAGCGCTCTGCTGCTGCTACTGCTGCTGCTTGTGCTGCTCGTTGCCAGAGTCAAACATGACGCTTCCGAACCGCGCAGGCTACCGCTTGCCGCACTTGATCAAGAGCCACCACGCTGTCGCTGCTGCCACTGCTACTGCGACTGTCTCGTCGTCAGCTACTACGACTACGATCGCGAGCACTTCGACACGTCGAGAGCTGCGGTCGCTGCCACCGCCACCACCGCTCCTTTCACTGCGCATGCGCACATATCCACATCACGACGTTGCAATGGACGAGCCAGCGATCGAGTGCGAAGCGCATCACGAGCTCTTGCCGCTCATTCAGCGCCTCAAGCAGATGATCGCACGACCTGACAAGCTCTTTGCTGCCGTCGCAAGCACGGACGTGACTGTTGCGCCAGGCTCAGACGAGTTCCGCTTGCAGCTACGTAAGCAAGCAGCGGCGTTCCAGCGCACAGAGCTGCGCGACCTTGCACCGACGTGGCACCGGTTTGTCGCGACTGTGAGCAGTCCAAGCAGTGCGAATGCGTACTTGAAGCGTCTCGACCACATGATGATGAAGCTCGCGCTCTTCTTCATGCGGCTCTGGAACTACATCGCAGTGATCTGCATCGATGCAGTCGTGAGCATGCGCATCGTCGTGTCCGTTGCGCACAAGAGCGTGCAACAGCAGTCGTCGTCAGATCGACGTCGTGGCGCCATTGCAACGTCGCCGTTCACGCCAATGTTTGAACCCAAGAGCGTCGATGCGCTCTCGCAAACGATCGTGCGCACGCCAAACTCAGTGCTCACGAAGCGCTCGCGCCTCACGCGGCACTCGAACGAGTTCATGATCGGCTGGTTCATTGCGCACAAAGACAATCCGTACCCGACGGCCGACGAGCGCACGCAGATCGCCGAGAAGACTGGCCTCACAGAGCAGCAAGTGCGCAACTGGTTTGCAAACATGCGCAAGCGCCACTGGAAACCGAGTCGCTCGTCGACGAAGAAGCCGCGCTGTCTCCTTGACGTTGTCCTGCGCAAGCACGAAGTGTGATTGATCACCAGTCGACCGATGCTAGATCGATCGATCGATCGATTGGTCGAGCAGAGTGGCCAAGTGGTCTTGTACATCAGTTGCGTCGAGTGTGAGTGAGTGAGAGTCGAACGAGCGAACCGAATGAATTACGTCAAGCGTTCAAGCTGTCGAGTGTCTTGCATCTACGCGTCTGTGTCGTCTATGAGACGTCTCGGCTGTCGATGACGTAGCTAGGAGGCTCAATGCTTCAGGATCAAGAGACCAGAAGTACGACGTGGACGCAAGTGCTTTGTATCAGTTGTCTCGTGCTTACGTCTGCGTCCGACGCCTTTGCTACGTCTGCTCGCGGGAGTCAGAGCAGAGTGCGAGGGACTCGACACGAGCGAGCGAGCGTTGTCCCTGCACTACCCGCGTCAACGGCGCGTCGTGTCGCGTGGCTCTAGCTTATTCGTCATCCTCGAGCGTTGGGCGCTCGCCGACCTCGCCGCGGACGTACTTGTACTTGCCACCGGCGCGGAACGTGCTCGCCGCAGCAGCGACCGCAGCAGGCGAGCTCGAGCTCAGACCGAGCGTCTCCTGCTTAAAGTTGTCGCTGAGACCAGGCCAGATCATCCAGCCAGCGAGGATCGTGGCAGGACCAGCCCACGGCGCTGCACATCGACACAATACAGCAAACACATATACACATATGATGTCAGTATCGCGCGAGCATCATCGTGGCGCATAGTGAACACAGTATGTATATCTGTGTGTGCACTGCACGCTCAAGCTCTCATGTGGCGTCAAGCTCCTCCATACAAGTGAGCGACGACCACTAGCGAACCTTGCACACGCGAGCGCTCGTGGTGTCGTTGTCGTCGACCACGAGCTCAAGCGAGTACGCACGCAGACACACAAGCACATACACACACGCAAACAGAAGCATCGTGCCAAAGCACAGGAACGTACTGAGGGCCTTGACGTCCTTCGCAAGGTGCAGCGCCTGGCCAGAGAGCTTCTCGAGGGTTCGTGCCACCATACTCGCTGCTGTTCCTGTTGTGCTTGCTGCTGTCGATGCTCTCGCTGCGTGTCTCTGTTTGTGTGGGAGGTCGATGAGCGGCGGGGAAGTTTTGTGGTTCCGGCGGTTTTCGGGCCATTTTGTATCGGCGCGCTCAAGTGTCTTTTTCGGAGTCGAGCATTCTCTGTTTTATCTTGGTTTTCGTATTAATACAACAGAATCATGGCAGTTTAGTGTCGAATGCAAACCAGTGGTATTTTAAAGTCTATTTTTTCATTCATTTGAAATTATTAAGCATCGAATCATTTGTTCACGTCAAAAGCCAAATTTCATATTTCACAGTACCACAACTCATTATCACGTTAGTCTTGAAATGAGTAAGATGATTGTGACGCAGGTCACTTGAAATCCTCATATTTCACACTTCGTTTGAACCGCGACCTTTCGACGATCACACACACATGCTCCGCAACTTGTGAAGTCCGCGCCATGCTCCGCGCCACTGCTCGTCTCGACGGCGCGAGATGATCGGCATCGCAGCGACACACTCACAGCCAAAACAGCGGTGTCGATGGCTCGTACCACACGCACTCCAGTTCCTGCTGCATGTGCTGCTCGTGGCGCTCGCAATCGCCAACGCAAGCGCCGCGCTCACAGATACAAGCGTCGTGTCCGAGTCGCTCGCTGCTGGCGTGCAGACTCAAGCTGACGTCACGTTCACGACAAGTGACGAGCTCTCGATTGGATCGCACATCGCAGTGACGTTCCCAGCAGGCTTTGAACTCTCTGCGACGGCGACTACACTCACAGTCGATGCTGCGTCATTCGCCACGACGCTGTCAGTCGCATCTGTGACGACCACTGACGTGTACGCAACGATCGAGACAGAAGGCGTCGCAGCAGCGACGACATTCAAGTTCTCCATCACATCGGTCACCAACCCAGCAGCACACACAACAGATGTGTTCACAATCGCAACGCACGATGCAAACGACGCACTGATTACACAAGACGCAGCGGTCGCCGGCGTGACCATCGTCTCGACCGAGCTGACCGCTGTCAGTTTGGGCTTTGGAACTATCCGAGCAGGTCGCCTGAACACCCTGACGCCCGACATGACGACGGGTGTTGTTGTGCCACGGAATGGCTTCGTTGTCATTGAACTGCCGACAGAAGTGTCATCTCCATTTGCGAGCGCCGTGTACGAAGAAGTAGCGACGCAGACGACTATCACTGGCTCAGCATTGAACCAGCAGCTCAAGTTCCAGATGGCCGCACCGCTTGCCATCGGTCACCACTCGATCACGATCTCGGGTGTGCGGAATCCAGGTGTGATTAAGACCGGGTCGTTCAAGATCGCGACAACTGATGTACAAGAGCGACCGCTTGAGACTGGCACTACAGCAGGCATCACTGTGGTCGCAGGACCGATCATGCATGCTGCGTTTGCACCAGTGCGACCCCACCCTGGCGTTCCATCCAAAGCCCAAGTATCGTTCACAACGTCTGCGCAGCTTGACGAAGACAGCTTGGTGCAAGTGGAGCTTCCAGGTGACGACTACAGTGCTGTAGCATCAACCCTGTCTGTCGTGGTCGACTCGCCTGCTGGTGTCACTGCACTCGCGTCCTGGGACGCAGCGCACGCTGCGCTGCTGGTCCTGATCATGAGCGTGATTGCGATTCCCCAAGACGCGACGGTGGCGTTCACAGTCCACGCGTTTCGCATGCCGACGTCCGTGCGAAGCGAGACCGCAGCGAGCGCAATCGTTCATACGTGGAACGCAGCAGGACTGCAGCTCGATGGTCCCGACGCCGTGACGCTCCGTGCAATCACCGCTGTCCAGAGTCTCTCGAGCGTGTGAAAGACGTTGACAGCGCGTCCAGGCATCACATCGAACGTCGAGATCACGTTCGACACGAGCGGTGCGATTCCAGTCGGCGGTCAAATCGTTGTGTCGTTGCCAGCTCTGGACTTCGCAGCGAGTGCTGGCGCGCTGACGACGACGTTCTCAGCACCAGGCGTCACACTTGCGTCGTCTGTGTGGGATGCGCCATCGACGTCGATCATCTTGACCATTGGCGGCGCAGTCGGGATCGCCGAGTACGCATCCGGACTCACGCTCACAGTCAACGCTTTGAACACGCCATTGTCTGAGCGAGCGAGCTCGCGCGCTGGCGTGGTCTTGACGAAAAAAGACGCGCAAGGCGGTGTGATCGATGGTCCGAGCGCTGTGGCGATGGACGCAATCACGCCTGGACTTATCCTCGGCTCGCGCACGTGGATCGCGTCCAAGCCGTTCGCTGGCGTTGTCAGCGACCAGACTGTGACGTTCTTCAACAGCGGCAAGCTCACTGGCGGCAGTAGCATTGCGATCACGATGCCGAATGTCAAGTGGCCCATGGCATCTTCAGGCACAGCGACTGTGTCAACGTCAGCTCTCGGTGTGACTGACGCAACGACAGCGTGGGATGCGACATCGCGACTGGTGACGATCACACTCGGTGCGACCGTGACGATCCCGTCGTCGAGTGTGATCACGGTCGTGATCTCGCGAGTGTCCAACCCGCCGAAAGAGACTGGTGCGTGCAACGCTGCCGTGGTCACGAGAGCACCGGACGGACTCGTGATCGACGGACCTGGGACTCTCTCGATCATGGACGTGTCGAGAGGAGCAGTCGCTGGAGCAAAGACGTGGACGTCCACAACGACTGCGAGTGCAAGTATGAAGAGCGACCACGTGCTCCGCGTCACACTGAGCGGCGCGCTGCCGAGTGGGAGTTTCTTCACAATCACACTGCCAGTGAACGTTGGGTGGCGCTTTGCTGCATCGCAAGCACCGAGTCCAGCGTTCACGTTGCCAGCGTCCGGGCTGAGCGTCAAGACGATCTCGTGGTCCGCACTGTCGAGCGAGCTGCGGATCGAGACGCTGGGCGACCTCACAGAAGGCGCTGCGATCGAGCTCGTGGTCAATGACATGATCACGCCGTACTCGCAGCAGAGCGCCTCGGTCCTGACGCTCACGATCTCACTCGCAGACGCTGGCATTGTCGACCAGTCGACTGCCATTGCTGTGAACAGCATCGTGAGCTCGGCGCTGGCGCAAGTCGGGACATGGACAGCAAATGTACCAACACCTAGCGTCGAGTCGACGCAGACGATCGCACTCACAATTGGCGGAAGCCTCGAAGCCGGCGCGACGCTCTGTCTTTCGCTCGCAGCAGCGAATGGCTGGATCGTGTCGTTTGCAACAGAGGCGACGATGCGCATCGGCGCTCTAGCGCAAGCAACACCTGTGACGATGCAATGGGACGCAGTCGCGCGCTCGTTGTGCGTGGTTGTGCCGTCTGCGATCGCTCAAGAGAGCAGCGTGGAGCTCCAGTTCACCAAGATGCGGTCGCCACCATCAGCTCGACTCGAGCAGCGCATCTCCGTCGCGATACGGAGTCACCTCGGCGGACTCGTCAACACTGGCACCGTCACGATCCATGCAATTGCAAAAGGCACATTGACTGGTGCCCTGACCTGGCTAAGCTTGCTCTTCAGTCCTGGACCTTTGCTGGTTTGCTGACGAGCGCAACGCTGGCGTTCCAGACGGCTGGACGAGTCGTCGCCGGCGGACAGCTCGTCCTCACGCTTCCAGTCGAGTGGCAACTCGATGCCGACTGCATCGTGTCGTTCCAAGAACCAGTGGTCGTTGGCACTGCAACGTGCGCGAACAACGTCCTCGCCGTTCTGCTGTCCGACACGATCGATCAGTACACTGCAGTGAAGCTCCTGCTCACTAGTGTGCGCAATCCGCCGAGTGTCCAGCCAGCAGGGACAGCTGTGCTCCAGACCGTGGCGTCCGATGGCGGTCTCATTGACGACAGCGCTGCTGTCTCGACAGCGCTGCTGTCTCGACAGCGGAGATCCCATCTGCGCTGACTGCGATCACGAGCACGGGCGACGTGCGCACAGCAGTCGCAGGCGTGAAGAAGACGTTCGCGTTCCAGGGCTTCCACGTCGCAAGCGGCGACGTGCTCAAGTGTGTCGATGCGAGCACGACGAGTGATCTCAACTGCGGCGCGGCAGTCAGCGGTGTCTCGGACGCTGGCGGTATTGACATCACTGTAGTATCAAGTGACTTGACAGCAGCGCTCACGTTCACGCAGTCGTCGCGTGACGGTCAGCCGTTTGCGATCTGCTACAAGTTTGGTGCGAACCCGTTCAAGCTGTACGCAGGCTTGAGCTTCGTCGTGAAAGAGATCCTCGCTGTCGCGACGGATGTCGGCGTGCCGCACATCGCCGTCGCAGACTATGCCAAGACGTGGACGTTCACAGGTCGCGGCATCGCACGCGGCGACCAAGTGCGCTGGGTCAACGTCCAAGCAGTGAATCAAGCACTCGTGAGCTCGACATCCGTCGACTGCACCGACGTTGCGTCGCTTGCAAAGCTCGTGCCAGCACCTGGTGTTGCGTTGGATGCGCTCGAAGACGACTACACGCGCAACGTTCAGTTGCCAGGGCAGGCGCAGTTCACGTTCGACAAAGCGCAGGCTGGCGAGACGTTTGCGTTGTGCTACAAGTTTGGCGCGGAGCCGTTCACCGTCTACTCGCGCTTCACGGTGCAAGTGAACCACGTCACGGCGATCCAAGCGACGTTGTCTGGGAGCGACAGCGTCGCAGTCGTCGATGCACTCAAGCCGTTCACGTTCATTGGCGACGGCTTGGCGCTCAATGACCGCGTGTACTTCATCTCCACGGGCTCGGACACGACGTGCGCAGCAAGTAGCACGAACGCGGAGCTGCGCGTCAAGCACACGATCGCGAGTCAGGAGCAAACAGTGCTCTATCTGACCGACCGCCATGAGACGTCGGTGCGGTTCACGGACGCGGCAGCTGGGAAGCGCGTGGTGCCGTGCTACCAGTTTGGGATGGAGCCGTACCAGCTGTACGCGACGCTTGTGATCGAAGTCAAGATGGTGAGTCGGTTCATTGGGACGCTTGGATCGCCGCTCTTTGCAGATGCGACTGTACCAGAGCCACTGACGTTCGTAGGCTACAGTCTCGAGCCGGCCGACCAAGTGCGGTGGATCCTCACAGGCGAAGAGGACTGCGAGAGCAACCTCGCGTCGCTGCTCGCTGCAGATACGCTCGAGCCAATCGATACCGTCGTGCTCGATGCGACCGTGAGCGGTGCGTTCAACTTTGCGACGTCCCAGCTCGACTACAGCCCGGTGCTGTGTTACAAGTTTGGCACGGAAGCGTACAAGCTCTATGCGAACTTACCGATCAAGATCGGCACTGTCCGAGCGAAAGGCACTGCTGTCGGAGCAAAGGACGTCGCAGTCGTCGCCGCGCACAAAGTGTTTACGCTCAGCGGCACGCACCTCGCAGCGAACGATCGCGTGGCGTGGACGACGAGTCGAACGTCCAAGTGCGCAACGCTCAGCTTGCTCGTGCAAGACCCAGCAGCGCCAGACGACGACTACATTGCGTACACGAACGAGCGCAGTGAAGTGAGCGTCGCGCTCGCAGCAGTCAACTCGGGCAAGCGCGTGTACTTGTGCTACGGCTTTGGGGCTGAGCCGCTCAAGCTCTATGAAGCGCTCTACTTGGACGTCAAGAGCGTCCTCGCAATGCGCGCGCTCGTCGGGAGCAACACGGTCGCGGTCGCCGGTGCGCTCAAGAGCTTTCTATTTGACGGTGACGGCGTGGCGTCTGGCGACGTTGCCAAGTTCGTCCCTGCGACTGCAACGAGCTGCGACGCACCGGGGATCACGCTGCTCAACATCATGAAAGAGTTTGACGAATACGCCGAAATGGCGATGTACCTGTACGAGAACATCCCCGGCGTGACCGTCGGGAGCTACCAGTTTGCCTCTGACGCCACGAGCGCTGGACTTGCGCGCGTCCTCTGCTACCGCTTTGCCAGTGAGCCGTTCTTCTTCTACGAGGCGTTTGCGATCGACGTCAAGACGATCTGGGGACTCACGCGCGTTGACAAGACCGTTGGCGGTCAAGACACTGTCGCTGTTGTGAACGAGCGCAAGCTCGTGCGCATCGACGGCGTCGGTGTGAGCGAGCGCGACCAAGCCAAGTTTGTCGATGCGCTTGCTGCGAGCGACCAGGACTGCGCCGACTTGCCAGCGCGCGGACTCGTGAGCCGGGACCTTGAAGTGTTCAAGAACACGACGATGTGGCTCCCGTTCCAAGTCCACTCGGACGGCTCGGCGTGGAAGCTGTGCTACAAGTTTGACGACGAACCGTTCCGGTTGTACGCGCGCATCACAGTCCAAGTCAAGCAAGTGCTCGACCTGGTTGACGCCGACGCGCCGCAGAACGCGAGTCTCGGTCGCGTCGCTACGATCGGGCATGTGAAGCGATGGCAACCAGTCGGCGCTGGCGTCCAAGCAGGCGACACAGTCAAGTTTGTATCGCAGAGCGTCCAGTCAAGCGCCGACTGCGGTGTTGCGAGTACAAACACTGCCGGTGGGTCGGTCGTGATGACTGTGAGTGGCGCTGCGCTCGTGTTCACTGGCGTGCTCACAGAGTTCCCAGCGTCGCCGAGTGACGTGTACCACCTGTGCTACAAGTTCCAAGACGAGCCGTTTGCGTACATCCAGGGCTACGAGCTCCGGACGTACGGCGTCTTGAGCCTCGATCGGAGCACGTTCTTAGCCGAAGCAGCGACGCCGATTCAGATCTCCGGCTTCCGGTTAGCAACCACTGATCGCGTGGGCTGGACTACGAGCGCGAAGAACTGCAGTAGTGTCGTTGGCGTCACAGACGTCACGGACCAGATGACGACGACTGTCTCGTTCGCGATGGCGATCTCGAAGCTCTATCTGTGCTATAGCTTCGATCGCCAGCCGTTCGCGCTCTTCCCAGGCATTGCAATCACTGTCGCACAAGCGGAGATCTGGGTCCCGCAAACGACGTCAGTCGTCGCGGACCAAGAGGTGCAGCTCACAGTCGCTGGGACGTTCGGACTCGCGGTCAGTAGCGACCAGATCGCGTGGGTTCCATCGGATGCGCTCGCTTGCTCACCGGATGTCCTTGCAGCGTACGCAAGTGTGATGAGGACGTCGTCTCGACGTCGCCATCCGAGACGTCGATCGCCCGTAGCGGTGCTGCGGTCTTTCGTGTCAAGTTTGTGCCGTCTGGTGCTGCCACTGCAGCGTCGTCAGCCGCGAGTCTGTCGACGTGGAAGCTCTGCTACCGCTTTGGCAACTTGCCGGCGTTCCTCATGTTCAGTGACGTCCTGTGCGACGTCCTCAACATTGAGCAAGTGACGCTCCTGCAGTCCGAGCCAGGGACGGCTGGCAGTGTCCTGACGTTCGAGTTTGACGGCGTCGGGACACAGGACTTTGACTCGGCAAAGTGGGTCGCAGCTGCGGATGCAGTCACAGACGCAGACTGCGACATCCTGCCAGCAGTCGGTGGGAGCCTCGCGACGTTTGTTGTGAATCGCCTCGCGAGCTACACGTTTGCCCAGGCAACTGCGAGCATGGCGTTGTGCTACAAGTTCCAGTCGCACGCGTTCAAGCTCTTTGCGAGCATCCCAGTCCAGGACACGACCGCGCACGTCACAAGGAAGGCCAACAGCAGTGCTCCTGCTACGGCGCTCGCGCAGTTTGACGACGAGCGCGACGCTGTGAGCAGCGGGACACTCACACTCAATCGCGACGTCGCGGCTGTTGCGCTCACGCTCGATATGAACATCCAGGACATCCCGAGTGGCTCGCTTGCTGAGACGCAGTTCAAAGCGGCGTTCGTCTCCGCTGTCGCAGCGTCGCTCGGGATCGACGCCGCGCGGATTCGGATCCTCGCGCTCGTCGAAGGCTCCGTGATCGTCCAGTTTGAGCTCCTGCCGTCTGACAACGTCGCTGACCCACTCGTGCATCAAGTGATCGCCGATTTGCAGACGCAGCTCGCAGATCCAACGAGCGCGCTGCGCCAGAGCGACGTCATCACAGTGGCCGATCCAGCGACTGCGCTCAGTGTGAGCATCTTGACGTTGCCACCGGTCGTTGCAACTGCGTCGTCGACCACCGCGCTCCAAGCGCGCGGGTACCAGCGCAGCGGACTCTACGTTTGTCAAGAGCGTGTACAGCGTCACAGAGAACACGCCACGGCTCGTTGTGCCTGTGCTGGGGCTCCAAGGCGTCGACAGTGCGATCATACTCGTTGTGCGCATGGACGCTGCGAAACGCACTGCGACACCTGAAGTGGACTACCGCTTGCCATCCGCTGCGAGCGCAGACACGCTCTTCTTGCGCTTTGGCATTGGCGACGTCGTTCAGTTCATCGACGTCGCGATCCTCGATGACGGAGTGAAAGAAGCGCACTTTGAGTACTTTACCCTTGAGCTCGTGGATCCGAGTACGCCAGGCGCGGCGCTCGGTGGGATGCCAGCGACAGTCGTGCGCATCTTTGACTTTGACGACGGCCATGAGCTCATTCGGCATCGCTTCCCAGTCTCACCGCCGTCGTCGTCCAAGACAGCAGCAGCAGCCGTGGCAGCAGCAAAGACCAACGTCTTGAGCTGGCGTGTCGTTGAGAACGGCGACAGTGCAGTGCGCGTCGACTCGAGCGGGTTGTTTGCAGTCGACGCTGTCGTTGGCGACAGCGAGTACGACGAGAAGCGCGACTTGGCGTCACCGACTGGCGAGTGTGCGTTTGCGTGCAGCAGTGGCGGCAGCGATGCGATGGACACGCCTGTGTCAGCGCGCAACGTCCTCGAGCTGCGTGAAGGCGACTACGTCGCGAGTCAGAGCGCGATGAGCTCATTCCCAACCGAAGTACGTTTGCCAGTGAGGAGGACAGGACGAACTGACTGGCTGACTGGTCGGCTGCAGCGACTGACGACCTTGCTTGCTCTATGTCTACACAGGCGTTCTCGCTGTCGCTCTGGGTCAAGACTGACCAGCGCACACCACGTGCGTGTCTCGTGTCGTACGCTGTGAGCGCCACTGCGAGTCGTCCTTCGAGTCGCATTCCACTCGCACTGTGCAATCCCTCGAGTCTCGAGCTCTCGGTTAACGCACGCACGCAGCGCGACAAGCTCTCGACATTTGTCAACATCAGCGACAGTGCGTGGCACTTGCTCGTCGTGACGTGGAGCGCTGTCGATGGTCGCGTGCGGCTGTACGACAACGGCATGCTCGCGTTTGACGGCGGACCGTTCCGCGTGAGCGACCAGCTCGAACCTGGTGGGGTCTTGCTCCTCGGCGGCTTGGCTGCATCAAGCGTGTCAACGCCATGCACAGTCAGTAGCAGCAGCAGCTCAACAACGACGACGACCGCACGCGTTGCGTGCACGCTCGAACCTGGCTCGAGCTTTGTTGGCCGCGTCCAGCACGTGCACTTGTGGTCGCGCGTGATCTCACGAGCAGACGTGCTCAAAGAGCTCGCGTGGCCGATGCAAGTGGCAACGAACGGCTTGGTCTTTGGCTGGAACTTTGATGCCGCATACGTCCTGGGCGAAGGCACTGCCGTGACCGACATCGCTACAAAAGGGCAAGCGCAGAAGACACTCGGTGCGATCCACTGTGTGCGGACATCGCTGTCTCCGCTGTCGTCGTCGTCATCGCCACCGTCGCCGTCGTCGTGTCTCGTCGCAGGTGTGATCCCGAGCGTCTCGCCAAGCTTCCCGTGTGGTCGCGTGTACGCCAACATCTGGCACTTTGCGGCGCCACTGAGCATTGTCGAGCAGCTCCGACGCGCGTACGGCGGACGTCTGCAGTACCAAATGCTCGCGCCGAGCTTCAATGGCGCGCCACGCGCTCGACGCGGACAGCTCTCGATCTTTGACAGCGCTGGGAACCAGATCTCGCTTGCGCTCGGGACGTTTCCACTGCCTATAGCGTCGCAGTGGACGTCGTACGCAGTCGTGCTGCGCGAAGACTTTGGATGGATCAGCGAGCCGTCCGGCGCAGCAGTGTCGTCGAGTGTGTTCAAGGCGCTGTTAGCTGATGCCGCAGCCCTGTGGGTGCGCGGCGATCTCTGGGGCGCCGATGAGAGTGGTCAAGGACAGGAAGCCGTCTACATCAACCACGCTGCTGTCTTTGCGCGGTGATACTTGGTACCAAGGCAATGCACCTCGAGGTAGCAAGCGATAGGTAGGAGGAGGTTGAGTAGATAGGAACACGCAGTAGACTCTATTTGTTTGATCATGCCGTCGACTCGATTGACCGCTGCACACAGCGACGCTGTCTGCTCACGACGACTCAGTGTCGTTGTCTTTAGTATCAGCGCTGGAGTTGTCTTCGGTCAGTCCGTCGTGGGCACCACACGCAAAGTACCACGCAAAACCGAGTGCGAATCCTCTAGTGTAGAACGCGCTCATCCGTGCTGCACCACGCGCCATGCCGCGAGGACCGTCGGCAATGTTGGTCGCCGCACCGATCGCCGATGAAGCAAGAAGTGACGCGGAGATGCCGTAGTTGTCATTGAAGACCGCGCGCGCTCCTTGGTACGTGAGAAGCATGGCTGCGGTGCCTGCTGCGTACACTGGTAAGCTCAAGACTGCTGGGAGCAGTGCGCGTCGGAATCACCGAGGGTGTCCGATGTCCCCTTTGTAGAACTCGTGGAAGACAACAGCCGAGCCGATAGGTGTAATGAGCCCGATCATGCCTTTTTGTTCGTCGAGATAGCTCATTGCGCCGCTGCGGGCTGCTGCGAGTGACCACTCTGCGTCGGAGAAGATAGAGAAGCGCGACGTGCGAGGCGCTTCGGAGCTCATGGAGCTGCTGTTGCTGTTGTTGGTGGTGCTGCCCGGCATCGGAGCTGTATCAGCAGGTGCTGTCGACGCCATGTTCTTGTGTGTCGAGTGCCGCGAGTCTTGTGTGCTTGATGAGAGCGTTTGAAGAGTGAGGTGGGTCGTGCCGTTCGCGAGTATTGACTGACTGATAGCCAATCCACTTGAACTGTAGCCATTCGTAGGTTCACTTTTCATGGCTGACTCACAATCAAGATTCGTGAATTTGATCATAAACGACCTCTTGCAAGTCCACGGCAGCTCCCAAACCCACAGCCGCTTGGTCCTAGCCACAGTGTCGAGGATGTCAGCACATTGCGTCACCGTCATGCAGACAACGGCAGCAGCAGCACCGGAGCGCCACTGTTAGAGCTCCCGCAGCGCGCGTTTGTCTACGAGAGCGGCGATCGCCACGTGAGCTTCCTCGAGAACACCGCCGCGAATGGCGCGCACGTCACGTTCAACGGCACTCCGTACTACCTCGCACCGCAGTCTGTCGTGATTGTCCTAACCACGACGACGAACGAGTCTCGTATCCTGTTCAACACCTCGGACGTCGC
>JAASFL010000304.1:0-23566 GCA_023333735.1 Globisporangium takayamanum
ATCGTATCCTGGCGCCTTGTGCGGACTCATGCTCTTGATCGCTGCGATGAACTCTGTGGTTGTCAAATTGTCGTCGAGGCTTGAGCGCTCGTCGTCGGAGACTCGAGCAGAGACGAGATCAAGCAGCTCTGTCCTTGCCTGGTGTCGCTCGTCTTCCGTCGTGTCAAGGTCCACTGTGCCCTCGTGGCCAAACACGCCTGCCCAGAACTTCCAGTGGTAGAATTGGACGCGCCATGGCGCCTTGACGATGTCGGCAAGAGCGGCAGCATGCACATCAACGCAAAGTAAGCTCTTCATATTTATAGTGCATGTAGATCAGAGATGCCGGTTGGTGTGCGCGGTGTGGTGTCGATCAGCTCAGCGCCGATGCTTCACACATGCTTCACACAGAGGTGTGTCAAGGACCGTGAACTAATGTCTCCAGAGAGCGTGTGCTTAGCTTCCTCGTGTCGCGTCCAAGTATGTGCTGGAGTCCTTCATTCACCACAGGATGCGAACTACAGTTGACACGCGCAGCATGGAGTCGATGGTCAGAAAACGTGACGAGTCGCTGATGCCGACCGATTGAACGTGATCTGAACTCTCGTGTGAGATGGCTACAGTCAGTCAGATGATGCCTCATGCCTTGGTCAACTGTCGCGGTGCAGTACAGGTCCACGTGCCCCATGACCTCAGCACCAGTTGTCTCTCATTGGGACTTCGAGTGTACTGGTGGCGCCACGTTTACGTCTGTGTCGTGTGCTGAAGCCATGTCGAGTGACAGGATGCACTAGGAGCACCACGTATGTACATATGTGGATCGAGATGATCAAGATGCGACGCATCGGACGCTCGACGCTCGACCAAGTGCAGATCTCAATCGACCGACCCGAGATGATCTTCATGCTCGTGGTTCGAGAATCGGCTTGAAATGCTGAAATATCGACATGCTGGATGGACATTCACAGCGCAACTAAAGCGACAGAATCGAATCGCTGCGTTTGCCAAAATGTTGAATACTTTGAGTTCAAAAAGGCGGGAAACCGACAATTAGACTACCAGGTAGTCAAATGACAGCTCCCTGAAGTATATGGAATCCTATCCATACAAATTGCAAGTCGAATTGCGACTCGTTCGCGGATGCAATAGCGACAAAATCGAGGGGATTGCACTGCTGCTCCCTTGATTTTGTCACTATGACATTGCGCGCATTTGGAGCGAAAAACCAATGGTTTTTTGTTTGGGAGGTGAAGAGAAGAGAAAGAACGCTCCTCCGCACACGTACACGGCGGCGACGACGACGACAGCAGCATCACGCGAGCATGGCGGACGACGACAGCGTCGCAGCAGCACCCGACACTGCGCAGCAGCAGCTCGTCGCCAGCGAAAGTGAGGACGCGACGAGCAGCGAAGGCGTGCAAAAGCAACCAAAAGCAGACCAACTACAGCACGAGCATGAGCGCTCTTCGCAGCAGCTGGACCAGGAGCGCAGTGCCAGCGATGAGGATGCGCCAAAGAGCTCTGCTACCGATGCAAACAATGGTGACGCCACCTCTAAAGCGATTGATGGCGCTACAGTCACAGCAACAACAGCAGATGATGATCAGGCATCCAAAGACGCAGCGCCTGCCGCGAACGACGTGGCTGTCGACGCCAATGCCGCTGCAGATGCACCGGAAGATCCAGTGAAGTGCACGTCGGAGAGCGCCGAGGCTGCTGACGAAGCGCCTGCTGAGCAGCAGCAAGCGGTGTCGAATGACAGCGAAGATCAGAAGAGCGAACCGCAACAGGACGATGCGCCACCGCAAGCGCCAGCAGACAGCGCATCAGAACCGCCTGGCACGACTGAGGAGCAAGTACACGACACTGCGCAGGCGCCACCGACTGCTGCGACTGACGCGGCTGACGCGGCAGCAGCAGCAGCTGTGACGAGTCCGCGCGTGCAGCTCCCGCACGTGCCAGCTACGGGCGGCGCAAGCAGCCGCACACCGAACGGCTTGCACCCGATGTACCCGAGCTTCCCCGTCGCTGGCATGCTCTCGCAGGCAGCGCCAGCAGGATCAGACAGCAGTGGCAACAGCAGCTCTGCCGTGTCACCGAGTCACCAGCTCCAGTTCCCGTACGCGTCGTCGAACTTCATTGCACCAGTGCCAACGCCGATCCGACCTTTGCACGGCGACCCACGCGCAGCGGCGACAGGGGCAGCCGACAGTGCATCGCTGAACGGTGCGTCCCCTGCGTCGTCCACGTCGTCTGCGTCTGTACCGACGGCGCTCCCAGTGCCTGCGTCGCGCATGTTCCTTCACCCAACGACCTCGCCGTCGTTCTACAACGCAGCGCCTGACAATCCCGCCATGGTCGGTCCAGGCACCAGCAGCAGCAGCAATACGGTCGACCCAGCGTTCGAGAAAGCGTGGGACAGTAGTGCGACTGGCGCAGTCGACAGCACGACGCCGAGTAGCAACGCGGCGACCACCAGCAGCAACAGTGGTGTTGCTGGACGCCACGAGACGCAGTGGCACACTCCGCCAGGCGGTCACGTGTCTAGTGGCCCATCGCACGACTCCCAGAGCAGTCAGGTGCGGACTGCACTAGACTGCGCCTTCGTCTGCTCGGCAGACAGATTAACTGACAGGACTCGTCTGTCTCTGTGTGCGCCCGTGTCTGTGAAGCAGCAGCAAGCGCCGATGCCAGATCCAAAGCTCCCGCCGCCGCCATTCGCTGCAAACACACTCGTCGCACAGCCGATCGACGACAGCGTGTATGCGATTGAGCAGTCGCACCTCGCGCGCATGCTCTCGTACGCGAAGAACGTCTCGACGCCTGCACAGGCGACCGCGATGGCAGTCGACGTGTTGCGTGCGACTGCGAGTGCAGCACTTGGTGCGCACGGCTGGACAGACGCGTTCCAGCCGCACGAGTACGAGGTGCTGCTGCAGAAAGGCTCGATCGGCCTCTGCATGAACATGAGCGTGCGCATGGGCTCGGTCACAGTCACGAGCTTCCGCCGCCCAGACGGCGGCATCGTCGGTCCAGCAGAAGCCAGTGGCATGATCTGCATCGGCGACGAGCTCATCGCCGTCGACGGGTACCCAGTGCAGACGCAGGACGACTTTGCGCGCGTCGTGTCGCGTCTCAAGTCGCTCCGTCCAGTGCTCTTGCGCTTCCGCCGTCCCGGTGGCGTTGGACTCATTGGCCGCACAGCCGACCCGAGTGGCTACCGCAGTGGCCTTCGGACTGCGATGAACGGCTTTGACAACCCAGAGCTGTTCACAGTCGGGATGTGGGACATGGGCGTGCGGTACATCGGTCCGAACCACTGGGCCGCCGAGCTCCACGTCGACGGCGGCGGCATCCGGCGTCTCGGCGTGTACGCGAGTGAGAAGGACGCGGCGATGGCGTACAACCGGTACATCCACCAGACGTACGGCAACAGCGCGATCAAGTTCATGAACCCAGCGGGGAACATGGCAGCGCAGCAGATGCCGCACCCGCAGCAGCCTGGCATCTCCGTCGCAGCCTCCGGCGTCCGTGATGTGAAGCCACTGCAGCGTCCCGTGCGGCGACCGACAATGCGCGTGGCGTTCACGACGGAGCAGAAAGAGCAGCTCCGCGCGCAGATCATGGTGTTCAAGTACTCGTCGACGAACTCAGCGATCCCGAACGACTTGCTCAGTCGCGCGCTCAAGACCACGGCGCACAACCACATTGTGCAGCAGCACGCGGACGTGAAGAAGCGCAAGACGTTCACTGCGCACACGGTCACGAAGCCTGTGAAGAAGAAGAAGACCAAGGCCGCCGCGAAGGGCCGCGGGAAGAAGAAGCCGCAGTACTCGGACGAAGACGACGACGACGACGACGAGAGCCACTCGGACGGCGGCACTGGCGCAGCGACTGCGATAGTGAAAGAAGCCGCAAAGCCGACGCGCCGGTCCGGTCGGAACGCCGGCAAAGCGAAGAAGACGTACGTGAAAGAGGAGAACGACTCGGAGTTTGACTTTAGCGACGACGCAAAGCCGTCAAAGGCGAAAGAGACTGCGCCGGCGGCGCCAAAGGGTCCGCAGATTGACAAGATCATCAGCATCCGGTTCCACAAGACGCACAGTGACGACGACGAGATCACGATGGAGTTCCTGATCAAGTGGAAGGACGTGTCGTACTTACACGTGAGCTGGCTCAACGTCTCGGAGATCGAGCGCTTTGGGCACCACTCGATCATGCGCATGCGGCGGTACCTACAGAAGAACAGCCGCACAGTCGAGAGCGCGCGCGAGAGCGTCGTCGTGGGCGTCGAGAAGGACTACAGCGCGTACTTTAGCGACGCGTACGTCGAAGTCGACCGGATCCTCGACGTCCGCGAGAACGTCGAAGCCCCGGTGGAAGTGAATCCGTACAACAACCACGGCGCTGGCAACGCCGGCACGCCGGCGATGAAGATCGGGAAGAAGTACTTGGTCAAGTGGCGCGACTTGAGCTACGTCGACTGCTCGTGGGAGTGGGAGGACGAGCTCACGGACGACCGCAAGATCGCCGCGTTCCACCGATACAACCACCCGCCGATCATCAACGGCGCGCACCCAGCGATGTTCAGTGACGTTCGACCAGACGCCTCGACGTGGGCCAAGTACCAGGAGTCGCCCGTGTACCACAGTCAGAACACACTGCGGCCGTACCAGCTCGAAGGGCTCAACTGGATGGTCTTTTGCTGGTACAACCGGCGCAACTGCATCCTCGCAGACGAGATGGGGCTCGGAAAGACCGTCCAAGCGACTGCGATCTTGGAGCACTTGCGCCAGCGCGAGCACATTCGCGGTCCGTTCTTGGTCGTCGCGCCGCTCGCGACGCTCGGGAACTGGAAGCGCGAGATCGAGACGTGGACGTCGATGAACTGCGTCGTGTATCACGACTCGGAAGGCGGCGCGGACATCCGCGCGTTCATGCGCGAGCACGAGTTCTACTTTGCGAACGACGTGTACAAGAAGCGCGGGATCTACAAGTTCAACGTGCTCGTGACGTCGTACCAGACGCTCATGGCCGACGCTGAGTACCTCGACTCGATCCACTGGCGCTATGTCGTGATTGACGAAGCGCATAAGCTCAAGAACCGCGACGCGAAGCTCTTGCAGTCGCTCAGTAACTTCCACTGGGACTCGTGCTTGCTCATGACTGGCACGCCGCTCCAGAACGGCGTCTTTGAGCTCTGGTGCCTCCTCAACTTCATTGAACCCGACAAGTTCCCGAGCCAGCAGGAGTTCTACGACGAGTACGGCGACTTGAACACCGCGGAGCAGGTCGGTCGCTTGCACGAACAGCTGCGTCCGTACATGCTCCGGCGCGTGAAAGAGGACGTCGAGAAGAGCATTCCGCCAAAGGAAGAGACGATCGTCGACGTGGAGCTCACGACGATGCAGAAGAAGTACTACCGCGCGATCTTTGAGCGGAACCGGTCGTTCCTCAACATGGGCGCCGCTGGAACGGTTGCGAACCTCGTGAACGTCGAGATGGAGCTGCGCAAGTGCTGCAACCATCCGTTCTTGATCCGCGGCGTCGAAGAGAAAGAGTGCGCGCGGCAGGACGACCAGCAGCGCACAAAGAGCTTGATCCAAGCGAGCGGCAAGACCGTGCTCCTCGACAAGCTCATGACCAAGTTCAAAGCCGAGAGGAAGAAGATCTTGATCTTCTCGCAGTTCAAGATCATGCTCGACATCATCGAAGACCTCTGCCAGCTCCGCGGCTACGCGATCGAGCGCCTCGATGGCTCCGTGCGTGGGAACTCGCGCCAAGCGGCGATCGACCGATTCAACAACCCCGACTCGGAGACGTTTGCGTTCTTACTGAGCACACGCGCCGGTGGCGTCGGGATCAACCTCATCGCTGCGTCCGTGGTGATCTTGTTTGACAGTGACTGGAACCCGCAGAACGACTTGCAAGCCGTTGCGCGGTGCCACCGCATCGGTCAGACGCAGTCGGTCAACATCTACCGCCTCGTGACGAAGAAGACGTACGAAGCGCAGATGTTTGACATTGCGTCGAAGAAGCTCGGGATGCACCACGCCGTGTTTGAGACTGGCGGCGTCCGGAACGAGTTTGACGGCGAAGACGACGACAGCGGCAACATGATGTCGCTCATGTCGCTCGACCGCGAGAAGGTCGAGATGATGATCCGCTACGGCGCGTACGCGATCATGGGCGAAGACGACGAGCACGACCCTGAGAACCGCGCAATCAACGAGCTCGACATTGACCAGCTCTTGTCGTCGAGTCGCACGATCCGGTACGACCCGACGCGCGGCGACGCAGCGACAGAGGGCGGCAGTGGCGAAGACGGCGAAAGTGCCGAAGACAGCAGTGCAGCAGCGAAACCAACAGTCTCGCAGACGAACGCACTGTCGTTCTCCAAAGCGACGTTCACTGCCGAGACGTCGGACAGTACGATCGACTTTAACGACGAGCAGTTCTGGGAGAAGGTCTTGGGACCCAAGCCCGTGCAGCTCTTGATGACAAAGGTCCAAGAAGGCTGGCTCTCGACTGCGTCCAAGGACGACATCAAGGGCTTCTTGACCGAGCTCCGCGAACTCGCGCGCGCAGTTGTGAAAGAGCGGCAACGCGGCGGCTCGCTCGCAGACGCGGACCAAGTCATGTCGATCTTGATTGAGCTCAAGGTCACGGGACCGATCCTCAAAGGTGTCGTGAACGTCCGGACTGTTGCGACCGAGTGGCTCGAAGTGATTGAGCGCCCCAAGCGCCGGCGGAACCAGGACGTCGAGAGCGAGCTCATGTACTTGGACTTCTTGGACGGCTCGAAAGACGCAGCGAGTCTCCCGAGCGGGAAGAAGAAGACGAAGCGAGGCGCAGGTGGCGCGCGCGGACGCAAAGCGACCAAGCCGAACGGCGCAAAGCGTGGGCGCAAGAAAGCGCTCGCGAGCGACGACGACGGCGACGGCGACTTAGACGACTTGGACGACGACGACCACGTTGCAGCACGCAGTAGCACAAAAGCCAAGAAGCCAGGACGCAAGCCAGGCAGTGGCGACGCAGTCTCGGGCATTCGCATCAAGCTCACGCGCTCTGATGCGGCGTCGCCGTTTACGATCAGCAAGTTTGTGAGTGCGAAGCGCAACGTCTTGCGCCAACTGCCAGACGTGGCGCAGCAGGTAGGAGACAGCAGCGCAGCGACTGCGTCCGAGAATCCTGGAGGCGATGGCGCTGCAGCGGCGAGTGGCGATGCGCATATGTCGAGTGACTCGGACAACGACGCCGGCGAGGATGCAGCCAAGACGCCGACGTCTACTGCTGCTACTGCAGCAGCGATGGACCACGTGGACGACGACGAAGAGGAGGAAGAAGAGGAAGAGGAGGAGGAAGAAGAAGAAGAAGAGGAAGAGGACGATGACGACGAAGACGACGCTGAGGAAGACGAGGAAGACGAAGCGACGCCGCAGAAGAAGCGTCGACGAGGACGTCCTGCAAAGAAGCAGACAGCGAAGAAGCCAGGACGACCTGCGCGGAGCACGAACGCAGCAGCAGCAGACGCCGGCGATGGCGAGCCAGAGATGCGGTGTCGCGTGTGCTTTAGCGACCAGGGCTTCCTCGACGACCCGATCGTGCAGTGCGAAAAGTGCGACGTCGCAGTCCACAAGGTCCGTCTCTTGATGCCTCCTGCTCTCTCTTATGTGTGACTCAGTTGGACTTAACGCCGTCCGTGTGTGTGTGAGCGCAGTACTGCTTTGGCATTGAAGACGTCCCAGATGGCGACTCGCCATGGTTTTGCGACGCGTGCGCCGAGGCGTCGACCCCAACGAACGAGCTGGTGCGTTGCTCGACAGTGGTCGTCTCTGGATCTGTCTCGGCTCGACCGTGTCTGACCATGTTGCTGGTGCTGCGGGTGTTCCTTTGATCAGACGTGTGCGCTGTGTCCGCTCAAGCGACCGAGCTGTGCGTTCAAGAAGACGGTCGAAGGCGAGTGGGCACACGTCGTGTGTGCGCTGTGGGCACCAGGTGTGCAGTTTGCCGACGTCGAGCGCATGAGCGGCATTCAGCACGTCGCCGCCGCAGTGGCAGAGATGAAAGGACCGGCGTGTGCGATCTGCACAGAGGCGGACGGCTGCATCAAGTGCTTCCGTGGCGCGTGCCTCACGTACTTCCACCCGCTCTGCGGTCGCGAGAGCAACGGCGAGTACGACATGTTCATGAACGAAGGCGGCCAGCTCCGCGCGTTCTGCCCCAAGCACCGCTCGCGCGCTAGACGAATGATTTAAGACACTGCACGCGCATCACAGCGGCGGCGACTGCCTCCACGTCAGATGACAACGTCCTGCAATGCACTACATGGTTGCACCACACCGTCTCTCTCTGTGTTGTGATCTATCAGTTGTCCAAGACGACTTGCTATCGCTCTCTCGCTACCTCTGTCTTGTTCCTTGGGTATCAGAGCTCGTCATGAGTCTGGAGCTCGCAGAACATCGTCACAGGAGCTCGAACTCGCGCACAGCGCGCTCCATCTGCGCGTCAAACTGCGCGAGCCAGCCCTGATCGAGGAACCGATTCGCCTTCTTGCTCCACTCGAGGTCGTCCAAGCTTCGGCAGAGCTGCTGGTAGTAGACCATGCCACTTGCACTCGCAGCACTCGACACTGCTGCTGTTGCTGCTGTCGATGCTGAGCTGCTCGATGGATGACTCGATGGCGTCGCTAGCAAAGGCGTTGATGCTCTGCTGTTCGAACCGGACGCTGACGGCCCTGATGACGAGACTGCCGTGCCGACTGCAAGCGCACGGTCAATGAGACTATCGACCAAGGCGTCGTCGACGCCTGGGAGGTCGAGACGCACGAGCAGCGAGCGAAGCTGCGAGACGCTCAGTGCACCAACGTCTCCGACGTCAATAGCTTTGAACTCGTCACAGATGCGCTGGCGGTGCTTGATGAACGCGCCAAACTTTCCAGTCGGCTTTGTCTCGACGGACGTGCGCTTGGGGTGGTTGAGCTCTTTCCGGAGCTGCTCGCGCTGCGCTTCGTTTCGCCGCGCGACGCGCACGAGCTCTTCGAACTCGTCAATGTCGATCGAGCCATTGCCGTCTTTGTCAATGTACGTGATGAAGTCCTGCGCCTGCTCGGTCGAGAGCTGGATCTCCATCTGCGAGAGCGTGTCGATCATCTCCTGCGGCGAGATGCTGCCGTTCCCGTCGGCGTCGCAGAACCGAAATAGGTCGATCACACGCAGGTGCTTGCGCTTCATGTAGCCGTCGATGCGCCGGACGATCTCGCGAAAGAGCGTGAGCTTCTCTTGCGTCTTCTGATCCGTTGTCTGGTACGTCCCAGTGAACGCCGTGTCAAGCAAAACACCGTCGCCAGTCGCAGCACCGGCTCCAGCGCGGTGGTCGAGATTCGAGCTGAGTGTCGAGCCCCAAGCGATGGACGCTAGTGCTGGACGTGCGGTTGGCGCTGCCATGCGACTCGTTGTGAGCACTGACGGAGCTGGCGACGCCAGCTGCTGACTCTTGCTCTTGCCAAGACGCTTGGGCCCTGCATTCGTAGCGGTTCCAAAGGAACCTGGTCCTGGTGACATGCTGGCAGTTGTTGGAACTGCGAGCGAGGCTTTGTGAGGCAAGAACCGCTTCTTCGTCATCGGTGTGAGCGACGCCGTGCCTGAGATGCTCAGTTTGGGGAAATTCAGCGCGTGAGGTGTGTGGATCCTAACCACAGTCACACACACACAGACACTCGTGAGTCCTTGGCCACTTCATCATGTCAACACTGTGGAACCCAGTGCTACAAGCCAACAGTGTACGCACAGATGATCAGATGCTGGTCTCGATCCCATTGCATCGACTGGCAGCGCTTCGAGCGCATTTGCTTTGTGAAGCGAACTCAGTGGCGTCCCAGTGCTGACTGCTGGCTCAGTGTCTTGGCCGCTCGCGAGCATCTTCTTGAGCGATGTCTGCCACGGCTGCTCGCTCACACTGTTGCTCGCGCTGCACTCGCTACCCTCTGGCTGTTGCTCTTGAGGTACCACGTCTTGATTCGACGACAGTACTTTGGAGATGGCTGTAGCAGCTCCAGTGGATGCTAAGGACGACGACGACGTGCGCTCATCGGCGCCATTGCTGCTGAGACGCGACAGCGATGGCTCGTGCTTGTCACGGCAGAACGACGACTGGGACTTGAGTTGCAGTGGCTGTGTCGACTCGGTCGGGTACCGCTGTGACTGCGAGCGCGAGAGCGCAGGCTTGACGCGCTTGGGCGTGAGAACGACAGTTCCGTCGCGCGACGACACGCGCTTGATGAGCTTCGTTTTGCTTGACTGCTGTGTCTTCTCGAGCAGCTCGGGCAGCGGGAGCGAGAGGTCTGGGAGACCCGTGAGCGAGATGTCAGCGTCGTCAGTTGCTGACGTCTTAGTTGTCAAACGCTCGCGCAAGAGACTCAGGCGCTGGGACTCTTCGAGGATGATCTTCATCTCAATCTCGTCTGTAGTCCAGCGAGCCAAGGTACGTAGGTACGTGTGAGAGGCGAAGACGCGAGCTGGTCTCAGGATGCATGACAGCAGGACGTACCGACTTCATCGCGCGCACTCGGGTCCTGTTCGTACCCGAGCACGTACACTTTGGCGTTCACGTCTTTGATCACGCCGTCGTAGACGCGACCGTCAGCGAGCTCTTTGAGGAACCACGTACCGTGTGCCATAGCCAGTGGCGCGCTCGTTGCAGCGACTGCTGCACCAGACTGCAGCGCTTTGCGCTTCCCAGCGCGGCGCTTGATGAACGACCGCACGATCGCTTGGATGAGCAGCAAGCCTTTGCGGAACGAGACACCCGATGTGTACAGCTGCGCGTCGCCCTTTGCAATCACGTCGTGCGCTGCTGCGTCCTTTGCTTCGCGGTCTGGCGACTTGCACACTTCGCAGAGCTGCAAGAGGAACTCGTGCGTGTCTTCGACCGCGACGCCAGCGAGCACTTTGATCGGACTCACGAGCAAGAGACACGAGATGCGCTTGCTGTTGATGCTCGTCATGGTGAACGCAACGAACGCGATCGCTCGCGTCAAGAACGCAGCCTACAGGTCGAGAGGCAGAGAGGCAGTGGACTGAGTCTCGTTCCTACTAGCGATAGAGCAAACCCACTGCTGCATCGTGGTGATGAAGACGCTACGAGACGCTACGCTGTACCTTGCCCTCCTTTGTGACGAGCTCAGCGAACTCGAGCTGCTGGTAAGTGAAGATGTCATAGTCGCCGAGCGTCTCGACGAGGAGCTTGTGGAGAAACGTAAACGGCGGACGCTGCAGCACTTTGCGACTCAGCGCAGTGGTCTGGCCGACCGAGAGCAGCGCTTCGTACATCTTGTCCACGAGCGCATCGAGCGTCATGCTCTCTCTCTCGCTGCGTCGTTCGCTGCGACGACGTCAGCGGCGCAAGTCATGGGCAAGAGTGTTTGTCTGCATGTTCTATTCTTAGACGACGCGACCATTCGACTGTAGCCATTGGCCACTGGCGAGCAGGTCGTCAGAGGAACGGCCGTCGCGTGTCATCCGAGCGGCGCTGCGGCTGCTTGCGCTGGAGACTCGCTTGCGTCGGTGCGAGGAAGTGGCGCGTAGGTCGAGCCGTACTTGGCGCAGCAGATGCGGTGCCAGTGCGGTGGAGCGGCGGTCCTTGCGACTTGGATCGCATCGGACGCTTGGAACCAGCAGCAGCAGCAGTCGTCGTCGTCACGTTGCGACTCCGAGTGTTGGTGCTGGTGCTGTTGTTGTGTACGGCTCCTGTTGCTGGTGCTGCTGCTGCACTGCGACGACCGTGTTGACTGCCAAGCGCATGGACTGTCGGATGAGGCGAGTGCACGCGCTGGAGCAAACTGTCAAAGTCTGCATACGTGTACGCTGATGGTGCTGCTGCTGTGGCTGGTGGTGCAGTCGATGGCCGCGCGTACGACGTGCGTGGCACTGGCGCAGGCGGTGGAGCTCTGCGTGTGCGTGGCGCCACAAGCGCGTCCAAGATGTCGTCGTCGTCCAGTGGATCGTCCTGGTGCGTCGTAGCAGACTCGTAGTACGGAGGCTGTGCGTAGGTCGCAGTCCGGTGCGTTCGCGCACTCGTCGTCGCTGCTGAAGTCTTTGCCGCTCGTGTCCGTCCTGGCGCTGGTACTGCAGGTGCTGCTGCGTCGCGCATTGCCGCCGGACGCACTGGTGGCGCACTATTCAAACGCACGGGTGCGAGCGTCTGCTGCTGCAAGAGCTTCTTCTGCCGCACGCGGATCTTCTCCGAGAGCTCGAGCGACTCTTGGAGCGACTCGCAGTGTGCCTTGAGCTTCTCGAGCGCTTCGCGCGCTTTCATCGCCTCTGCGTACTTGCGCTCTGTCGACGCGAGCGTGCGTTTGGTCTGCGAGGCAGTCGATCAGAAGGACGTGAGGTCTTGTTCTAGAGACCAGAGTGAATAGCTAGGACCCTACGACAGCAGCAGCACGCACCTTCTCGAGCTCAAAGCGGAGCTGATCGCGCTCGGTCGTGACTTTGTGGAGCTCGCGCAGTGTGCTCACGTGACCGACTGCCGTGCGTCCTTTCGTCGGCGTCGTCGAGTGTTCGCTCAGGACTGCGCAGGACGCCAGGCATCAGTTCAAAGGACCACACTGTGAGGACCTAGCCAGTTAGCCACACATAACCACACACATAGAAGGACGTACTGGAGCGAGACCGCGGCTTCTTCGCTTTGCCATGAGCCGATCGCTGTGGCGCTGGTGCCTGAGGCTGCTGCTGTGAACCAGTTGCGCTGCGGTTCACGCGCGCAGCTGTGAGCGGGATCTCAGTCAGCGGCGGCGTCTGCTTGTCAGTCGATGCGAACGTCGTCGACGTGCTGCGGTTCGATCCAGACCGGAGCTTGAGCGTGAGGCTCGCAACGTCTTTCTGGAGCTCTTCGAGCCGCTGCTCGAGGCGATTGCGGCGGCGGAACTGCGACTGCGCAAACTCGGCGGCTGTCTCGATCGGCGGCTGCTGCTGCTGTGGGAGTGCGCGGTCATTTGCAGCAGGTTCCAGTGTCTTGTAGCCGTTTGCAGCGCCTACAGACGGTTCGTAGACGCCCTGCTGACCTGCGTACGGGTGCTTGCCGTGCTGGATCTGCGCGGGCGGCGTCTCCTGGTAGTGCCAGTCGGACGTTGCTGCCTCGCGTCGCCCATTCGTCTGTTGTGCTGCGTGGTGCTGGTCTGGCGTCATGAACGCCTGTGTAGGTGCTGGCTGGTGTCTCCAGCCATTGCTTGTGGTGGTGCTGTAGCTGCGGTGGTCGTTCTCGTCGCCACGAGCGATGGCGTGACGCGCTGGAGCAGGGACCATCTCGCTTGTTTGGTCCGTGCGCATCATTCGCGCGGAAAAAGTGACAGCCAATCCCTATAGTGATAAAAGAAAGGGACTGACGACTGCTATGTTTCATATTTCGATCACCGAGTTAGGATATGACCTGGAGACTACGCGACGCTTCGAGCACTCCAACCCAAAGCACTCGATCGATGCGTGGAGCATCGGCGTCAAGCGCTGCTGCTGCTGCGGCTGCGACTGCAGCGCGGACCGATGACTTGAGTGCGAACTGGAAGTCTGCGCTCTGCGTCACGTCGCTCTACGACTCGTACGTGCAGTTGCAGCAGGAGAACGATGCGCTGAAAGCCCAAGTGCGCGAGCTCGAGCAGCACAAGAGCGAGCTCCTCGCTGCGAGATGTCGACCACTTCGAGCATCGCCCCGGAAAGCTAGCGAGCAGCCAGAACATGACGTTCTCAAGTCGAATAGCCACCGTGACAGCAGCAACAACGACGATGATGATGATGACGACGACGTGTCGAGGTACGCGCAGTTGCGACGCGAGATCCAGCTGCTGCGATCCGAGAAGGAGCAGCTCGAGCTCGTGCACGCAGCGCTCCGCAAGTAAGCGCACGCTGAACTGCAAACTGCTCGAGCGCAGTACAGCGAACTGTCTGAGAAGTACCACGTAAAGTACACGCTCGATCCAAACAGCTCAAAGCGCGTAGCACTCGCAGTCCAGACGCTCCAGGACACGCTCGAGAGCGTCGTGCACGAGAAAGAAGAGCTCGCAATGCGGCTGAGCAAGCTCCAGCAAGCGCATACGCAGTTGCAACAGCAACAGCGTGAGACGCTTGCATCATTGCAGTCGCACACACACGAAGTCGAGCGTAGACGCACGGAACGTGCGAAGCAGTCGGTCGTCGCAGTGCTCCAGACGTGGTACGCAGGGCAGCTCACGCGCGCGTGGAAGCGCTGGACAATGCACATCACACACAAGCGGCTGCTTGCAATGGAGCAAGATGCTCGAAACGCAGCGCAGCGCCAGCTCGCAGCAACTGCAAAGCAGCAGCGCGAGCACAGTGCAGCGAAGCTCTTCATCAAGCTCGTCCAGAGCGCAACGCGTCGGACGTTTGTCATGTGGCGCGACGTGACTCAGCACAAGCGACACATGCGTGCACATGTCGCAGCGCATCACCGCAAGTGGACACTTCAACGAATGACAAGTGTCTTTGTCAAGTGGACACACTTCACACACACTCGCCGCAATTGCCGCACTAGCTTCCTCCGACTCGAGCGATTGGTAACGAGGCACGCAACGCGCTGTGGCTGGCGCACTTGGACGTGCCATGTGAACGAGCACCAAGTGATCGCGTCACTCCAGCACGAGCTCGCGCGGCAGCACGCTCGAGTCGCTGCGCTTGAAGACGCATTGGCGAGCGCACATGCACAGCTGCTCGCGACTGAGCACAGCAGCAATGAACTCGCACTGCAGCACGCGCAAGCACAGTGCGAGTTGGAAGCGACAAAGCACGAGCGCAGTGCGACGCATATGGCGCTGCTCACTCGCATCGGAGCGTTCTTTGCGAGCAAGAGCGACCGCCAGTCGCTGCAGAATGCAATGAGCGCATGGTCGGCAGTCGTCAAGCAGACACGAGCGTCACGGCAGCGTGTCGCACGCGCGCATAGCTATCTCTTGACAGTGCGACTGCGCACGAGTGTGCGGCGATGGCGAGCGACAGCGCAGCGCCAACGCCACTTTGTTGCGATTGCAAGTCGCGTCATTGCGCGGATTCAGCAGCTCGGCGTGCTGCGCTGCTTGAACGCCTGGCGCGCACACGTAGAACGCAAGCGCACTCGGTCGGCAACAGTGCGTCGTGCGATCCTCTGCATGGCACAGCGCCAGCTCGTTGGCTGCTTTGAGCGTTGGCGAGCTGTCCACGCGCAGCAGCGGTCACTGCGGCAATGTGTGGCTGGGATGTGCGCGAGTCTAGAGCGACTGCAGCGCGCTCATGCGTTTGCAGCGTGGCGCCATTACGTCACTGCACTCGCTGCTGCAGACGAGCGCACGCGTGCACTTGCGCTGCAGCGCGACTGGGAGCAGCGACTCGCGCAGCTCCAGATGAATGCGCTTGTGCTGCGTCAGTGCATGACGCACTGGCGATCGATGGTCCAGCAGGTTCGTGCGAGCAAGCGCATGGCGGTACGCACGCTCACGCGCTGGCGCAACGTCCAGCTCGCAAGTGTCGCGAGCACGTGGCAGCGCTTTACTGCGCAGCAGCAGCGGCAGCGCGAGTTCGTCGCGCGATGGCTCCGACGCGTCACGACTGCAGCGCTGCAGTCAGCGTGGACGATATGGCAGCACCACGTGCTTGTCCAGACCCACGAAGAGCGCAGTGCGCTTGAACGCCAGGAGCTCTGTGCGCGCATCGCTCTGCTTCAGCGCGAGCGCGCGCACTTGGCTGCTGCGCTCGAGCAGTCTACGATGCACAACGCAGTCGACACGCAGTCGACACGCAGCAGCTGCAGCAAGAGCTCGAGCGTACTCGACACGGGACCGCAGCGCTTGCGCGACGCAGCGATACGTACGCACGTGCAGTCACACATGGCAACACTGCGTGCATGCGCTACACGGCAGCGCGAGAGCTTTCGCGCCTGGATATCCTACGTGACTACAGTGCGCTCCATCGAGCAGCGTGTCCAGACGTGCATCGCCAAGAACGAGCAGCGCTGCGTTGCTCGTGTACTACGCTGTTGGCGTCAGCTCCACATGCGCCGCGTGCTGCTCCAGACGCTCGTTCAGCGCCTAAAGTCGTACATGGCACAACACTATGTCCAGCAGTGCTTTGGTGCGTGGCACATCCAGTCGCAGCACTCGCAGCGCATCCACCGCTTCCAGCTTGGACTGCAGCACACTGCACGCAAGCGCTTACAGCAGGACGCTCTGTGCAAATGGCGTCGCATCGCGAGAGCTCAGACGCTCGTGCGCCGCACACTCGATCGCATGTGGCACCACGCAGTGCACGTACGAGTGCGCGAGGCGTTTATGAGGTGGGCAGTCGCGAGCCATGAGCAGCGCGCAGTGGAGCGCAAGAGTACGCGCAAAGCGCTGCTTGCAAGCATCCAGGCGCGCATCTGTCGCCAGTGGACGAGCTGCTCCGTGCGTGTGGTGTTCACAACATGGCAGCGCTTCGTGCAGCGCAAGCAGCAGCGCAAGCAGACGCAACACCGTCTCTCTGATGTGTACACTCGTCATACACTCTATGTCGCTCTTCATGAGCTACGAGCGCATGCAGTACATTGCTACGAGCAGCGCCTGCGACTGCGCACACTGATAGAGAAGCACGCCCGTCGCAGTGTGCTGCTGGCGTTTGGTCACTGGCGCGTATGCACTGCACGTCAGCAGCGCCAAGAGATCGACGACCTACGACGCGCACGTGCTCAGCTACGCACCGAGGTGGAGCAGCACGAAGCGCACGCTGCAGCCATGACGCGTACATCGCACGAGACACGCGAGCAGCTCCAGCAGACTCTCCTCGAACACAGTGCAGCAGCGACGGAGCAGCTCGCGCGCATTGCGCTGCTTGCGACCTCTGCCCGCGCATGGACGCAGGTTGTGCGGGATGCGCACTGGCGCTTGCGCATGGTACAGCAGCTCGCTGTTCATTGCGACCGACAGCGCACGCTGTCTACATTTGCATGCTGGCGTACGAGCTGGCACAGTGCGCAGTCGCGCCGCAGCGCCGCAGACACTCGGTACGAGCGCCGCATGCAGCGTGCGCTCTTCACGAGCGTGCTCGTCTGGCGCCAGCACGTTCTAGCGCAGCGCTATGGTCGCAAGCGGATGCGAGCAATCGCGACTCGACGTGCTGTGCGCCTCAAGCGTGAGGTGCTGGTCGACTGGCGCACGCACGTACACATGCACCGAGCACTTGCTCAACTCCTGCCACGAATCGACGCTGTAGCTCAGCGACTGCGCATGGCGCACGCACTCAGTACGTGGCGAGCGCTCGTTGCAATGTACAAGGCGCGCGAGAGCCAAGTGCATGCGCGACAGCAGCGGATCCTGGCGCTCATCATGGGTCGCCAAGGCAATCAGCTCGAGTAGACGTTCGCTTCGTGGCGTGCGTTCACAAGTGCGGGTCGGACGCGCAGAGCCAGCGCCTCTGCACGGTACGCGAGCAAGCACAGAGAGCTTGGTGCTGCTGCGCTGCAACGCTGGCGATGCGCTGCTCGTGCTTGTCGTACACAGCGCACGCAGCTCCGTGCACTGCAGCGCATTGTCGTGCGCCACGCAATGCGAGTCGCAATCGCAGCGTGGCGCACGCACAACCACACAAGTGTCGTCGTGGCACTGCGCACTATGTGCGAGCAGCACACGCGCGAACTCGAGCGCTTGCGTGAGACTCTCACATCGACAGATGCAGCGATGCACTCTGCACACGCTGCGTCAGCGAAGAGCCACGCGCGCATTGCAGACCTCGAAGACGCGCTTGCGAGGGCCCACGCTGCTGCCCATGACCAGATGCAGCAGCAGCACCAGAGTAGCCAGCGCACGCACGCACTTCTCCGCATTGCACGGCACACTCTCGTTGCGCGGTCGTTAGCTGCAGCGTTCTCGCGCTGGCGCATGCGTACCGAGTGCCTTGGCGCTCGTGAGACCGCGCTTGCTCGCGCTGAGCGCATCGTGCGCCGCACGCAGCGCAGAGTCAGCTTTGTGTGCTGGAAGACGCGCGCAGTTGCAATCGGACGCCTTGCGCGAGTGCGGCAGCGCATGAAGACGCAGCGCGTCCGAACCATTCTCGACTCGTGGCGCCGCTACAGTCAGCGCACGACGCGCGTGCGTGTCGTACTCTTCCGGCTGTGTGTCCAACGCAATCTGCGCAATGAGCAGTGTCGGCTCTCTGTGTGCGGTGCGTTCCTGCTGCGAGAGCACGCGCGTACGCACAAGCTCGCACAGCAGCTCACGCAGATCCAAACCACTGCAGCGCTTGAGGCACGAACGACGCGCATGACGCGTGCGACGCTGCTGCTTGCAAAGTGGAGCTGGCGCGCGTACACGACACGACTACAGGGTCTCCACCTCTTCTTCTCGCGCTGTCGCGGCGCATCGTCAACGCAGCGAGCAAGTGCGTTCCGAGCTGTGATCACTGCGCTTGAAGCTACAAACAGCAGCTTGTCTGCGCAGGTCGAGACGCTCACGCGCGAGATGCAGCGAGCGCAAGACGAGCGTGAGCAACTCGCAGCTGCAGCAGCGAACGACTCGGCGCTCCATGCGCGCGCAGTAAACAGCAGCGGCAACAGCGTCCAGGGCGTTCAGACGCTGTTTCGCCATCTCGCACGCGCACTGAGCACGAAAGAGCTCTTCCTCGCGGTCTCGAGCTCGTTCCCGTAGATCCTGCACGGCAGCGCAGGTTTGGCAATGGAGCGTGTCATGATTCTATCATGATTCCATCGTGATTTCTCATTGCCTCTTGCTTCCTTGTGCTTCACATAGCCATGCTCTTCCTGCATGACGCAAGTAGCAACGAGCTGTGGACGCAGCGCGACGACGCGAAGGTGATCCAAGTGCCTGGCTCGCTCGGCATCGCTGGAGCCACGCCCGCGAGCTACTCGACTGTGCTTGTCGACGACGTCCACAGCGACTCGCGCTTCCACGCCATGGTCGATCAGTTTGTGCTCGCAGGCTTGCGACACGATGCGCTCCAGGCGTCTGCAGCATACGCACTCGATGCGAGTCGCGCCACAAAGCCAGTGATTGCACTCTTCTCGTCCGCGCTACTCGCGCACGACGGCGCTGTCCTCGGAGTGCTCCAGATCGCAGTCCCAACAGCGCTGCTGCCTGCGTCCAAAGTGGCGTTATACGTCCGCCAGACGCAGCTCTTTGGCAAGCTCTGCTGCTTCTATGGTACGTCGAGCGCTGCTCTCAGTGGCGTCTTGTGTGCGTGGATGTAAGATGCTCACTCATTCGCTCAATGTGGCGCTCCTGCAGTCGAGCAGATGCTGCACGAAGTTGTCCGGAGCAGTCCCGACCGCGTCCGCGCACGCGTACCTGACCGGTTCATCCGTCTCTTCAAGGTGCATTCGCAACGCCTCTCTCTCTCTCGCTCCATCGGTCTCTCTCTCTAGTAGGCAGCTCACGCTCACTCTGTCGACACACTCTCACGTGCACTGTGTAGCAAACCAAGAACTGGCGCAAGTACTACGTGGCGCTCGAGCGCCGCACTGCACAGGTCGAAGAGCGTCTCGCGCAAGTCGACACTGCGCGCGAGACGCTCGCAGCTGAGCGCGACGACGCGTTGAACGCACTCGCGCGCGTGCGATCGCGCTTGGACGCGCACAAGCGCAGTGAGACAGACGTCGCGCGGCAGGTGGCGACGTGGAAGACCAAGATGAGCAGGCTCAAAGCGCTCGCAGAGGCGCACGAGCGCGCACTCGAGAGCAAGAGCCGCGAAGTGGATGACGTCACGCGAGCGTTTGCGCGCTTTCGGCGACAGCAGCGCGCCAAAGGACTCCAGAGTCTCCTTGGTGGTGGAGATGACATCACACGAACAACCGGTGGTGGCAAAAGAGACAACGACAACGATAGCAGAAGTACGCAGAGTCTATTGCGCGCCGACAACGCAGCGCTGCGGAACCAGCTCGTGCGCGCCGAGTCCGACAGCGTCGTGCTCGTGCAGGCGATCGACGTCGCGTGCAAGCGCCGTGGCGACTTGCCGGAGCCCATGCGCCTCGAAGTCCAGCACATTGCGCAGCGGCTCGAGGCGACAGCAAAAGCAGCAGCAGTGAACGAGTGAGTGGCTCTAGTCTCTAGTTCAAAGACTCGTCCGCCGTGAGCACGGCGTCTGGTGTCGGCTGCGCGAGTGCGCTGTAGTACCGGTCCTGGAGCACTTGTGCGAGGAGGTCATGCGTCCCGAGCGGCTCGGTCACGCGGATCTCAACGCCCGGGTGCTTCGCGCGCACGCCGTCGAGGATCTCTTCAATGTCGCCGTTCGCGCCGGCGTGGCGACCTTGCGAGAGGAACAGCAGCGCAACGATCACAACACCGGACGTGATGCCGTAGTGGTCGAGCGCAACATCCAAGAGTGGGTCGTTAAAGTCAAACTCAGCGCCGTCGCGGCGCTCCATGCACGCCGTCCCGACGCGCGTCACGCGAGGGTCCTGAGCTGTCACGAGCGTCCGGAGCTGCGCACCGACGAGTTCGCGCGCGTCGTGGACTTCACGGTTTGGCGTCCCATGGTCGAGCACGAGGACGGAAATGTCGGTATTTACGGGAATCTGGTCCGTAAATGCCGTGACTTTCTCACACAAAATCTGCGCAATACGGTCATCTGCAGGATTCGCAAGGTCGACGAGGCAGCGACCGAGACGGATCGTTAGCGGCAGTCGAGGACTCGCCACTGGTGCTTCACTGCTGCTTGCGCTCATTGCGTCGCGCCAGACTTTGTGCACCACGTCAGGTAGAAACTCTGTGAGCGTGCTGCTGTTGCCAAAGAAGAGCGGCAACACGATCACTTCAGTCGCATGGGACTCGTACTGAGCCACGTGCTCGCGCACGACCGTCTCAAACGACTTGGCCGCGATGCCGTGGAGCTTGCTGGTGTCAATGCGGTGCGAGAAGCGAAAGCTGCACGGCACAACTGGCAAACGGAGCGCGCGGCTTAAGCGGAAGCTCAGCTGCCGCAGGTCGAGGAACGGCTCGGGACGGAGCGACCCAATGTTCGCAAGCACAACGAGCGTCTTGGGCTTGGAGGTCTCTAGGTCACTGTCAGTTGTCGCTGGCGACGCCGTCTCCAAAGCGCTCGCTGCGGCCTCTTGTTCTTCTTCGAGCACTTGCGCCAAGAGCCCTTCGCGGTACGTCGGGTAGCGCAGCTGCACGCCGAGTTCGCGCTTGACGCGGTCGTTCGTGCAGATCTTGCTCTCAGCGTAGAACGTCTTGGCCATGGCGCTCATCGTCGCTTCCGCCTCTTCCCACGACTGGCTCGGGACCACAGGGACGTTCAAGAGCTCGCAGGCGTACGCTGTGACGACGTCTGCTGGCGCTGGCTCGTCGTCGCAGACGTTGTAGATCGCACCAGCGCACGGCGTCGCAGCGGACGCGAGGAAGATCTCGACAATGTCGTCGACGTGGATGCGGTTGAAGAGCCGACCGGGGATGTGGATGCGCGTGGCCGTACCGCTGCGGACCTTCGTGATCGTGCCGCGGCCGGGGCCGTAGATCCCAGCGATGCGGAAGATGTGCACTGGCAGCTCCGTTGCGAGCCACTGCTGCTCCGCGACGATGCGCATCTGGCTCCGCTTGACTGACGACTGCACTGGCGCGGTCTCATCGACTGCGACGCCGTGCGTCTCGCCGTACACGCCGATCGTCGAGAGGTACGCGAGCCACTGGAGCGAGCTGCGCACGCTCGAGAGGAGCTGCTCGCGCAGTGCAAACAGCACTGGGTCCTCTTGACCGTCGACGCGGCCAGTTGGTACCGACACGATGATGTGCGTCACGCCAGCGAGCGCGTGCTCGACGCTCACGTCGTTCAGCGGATCCCATTGCGCGCCGTCGAACACGAACACATTGCGCTGCGCAGCAGGAGCGTTTGCTGCGCGAAAGACGCTCGGGTGCTGCGCTGCGAGCTGCTGTGCCGACTCGCTCGTGCGCGACGTGCCGGCGACTTCGTAGCCGCGCTTGTGGAACGCGAGGGCGGCGCGTGCCGCCGTGAAGCCAAGTCCAAACACAAAGAGCTTCTTCGTGGGCGTAGCCGTATCAGAGGCAGACGTAGCGGTCATGGTCATGGCGATCAATGTAGCGAGCAGAGGTGTTGATGATGATCGTGTCGGCTTTTGTCTGGCAATGTGTTGGTTGTCTTCGCACGTGTTCGAGGCGCTCTATACAAAGATCAAGAGTAAATCGAACACACACATTGTGATTGCAATATCTTGACTTCACTATGCAATACAAGCTCTGTACACTCGGTCGCAGCACGCTCGTCGTCTCACACCAACGCCGTCTACTTCACCACGAGCTCAGATCTGCCGCGTGTTGAAGGCATTCGCGGCGGCGTTGAGCTGGCCACTGCTGCCAGCTTGCGCGTTTGGACGCTCGAGGCGCTCGACGAGACGCAAGAGCAGCGTCGTGTTCGCTTGCATCGCAGCGACGAATGCTGCGCGCTCTTCACGCTCGCTCTCAAAGCGCGCACGGTCGAGCTCGAGCCGCTTCTCGGCCAACTCAAGCTCACGCGCGCGCATTTGGCTCAGCGGTCCGTCGCGGTCGTCCACGCGCTCGAGCTCCGTAGCGCTGCTGCTGCTGCGAGGCGCGGACGCAGTCGCAGATGCAATCGCTTGGCGCTTGATAGGGACCTCTTGGTGCCCAATTGGCGTCACAGCGCCTGGTTCAGCGCGCTTGACGCCAGTGTACGCGACCGCAGGCGCTGGCACGTCGCCGTTCACATTCGCCTGCTTCTTCACCTTGATCTTCTGCTCATGGTACTGCGAGAGCTGCCGCCATCGACACACACACACACAGACGTAGGCTCTAAGGCGCTGGTCTATACGGATCTACGAGACCACTGATGCAGGCGTAAACAAATAGACAGTAGCGCCTCACGGCAGCCTGCAGGACGTACCTGGAGACTGAGGTCTGTGAGCAGCTCCTCTCTCCGGACGTAGAGCTCAACGGAGCCCTTTGCGCGCATTGACTTGAGCTCGTCTTTCGCAAACGCCTCCATGAGCACGTCGTAGCGGCGCTTCGACGAGCCGTGGTCGACGCGCGCAGGCGGCTCGGTCGGGTCGCGCTCGTCGTTGATCACTGCTGTGACAGCAGCTGCGATCTGCTCCCACGTCTCGCGGATCTTGCCGTGCGGCGACGCCCATGGCTTGCGTCGGTTCACCTCTTGCAGCAACACGATGTCGGTCGCGAGTGTAAAGCGCAGCGAGCGCTTACGGTCGTCCATCGCAGCGGTAGCAGCAGCGACAGCAAGCGCAGCAGCGACGGCGACGTCTGATCCAGCACTATCTGGAGCTCCACGCATTCTCAATTTTCACGCGCGAAATGGCGAAAGCGAGGGGAAAGCGAGGGGAAAGAAGAATTTCATATTTCGAATCGCGGTACACTGTACCATTTCACAAGATGCAAGCCTCCAACTCGCACTCGCATTGGGCTCGAAGAGTAGCCAATAGCCCTGAACACACTAGTAGCTGTGACATCGAGCAAATCGTTGCGAGCAAGCAGTGCCTCTCGCCATCAGTGTACGTTGACACTGGTCTGATCATCAAAGACGGTCGCATTCGCACGCGACGCGGGTTCGCAAACGTGATCTACCCACGGTTCGCA